>OZ012654.1:0-121917 GCA_963942575.1 Priocnemis perturbator
ACCTAACCCAGACCTAACCCAGACCTAACCCAGACCTAACCCAGACCTAACCCAGACCTAACCCAGACCTAACCCAGACCTAACCCAGACCTAACCCAGACCTAACCCAGACCTAACCCAGACCTAACCCAGACCTAACCCAGACCTAACCCAGACCTAACCCAGACCTAACCCAGACCTAACCCAGACCTAACCCAGACCTAACCCAGACCTAACCCAGACCTAACCCAGACCTAACCACCCCCTTTTTTTGCACACCTAACCACCCCCTTTTTTGCAGAACTAACCCCCCCTTTTTTGCAGACCCCTCCCTGTTTTGCACACCCCGCCCCCTTTTTTTGCAGACCTAACCACCCCCTTTTTTTGCACACCTAACCACCCCCTTTTTTTGCAGAACTAACCCCCCCTTTTTTGCAGACCCCTCCCTGTTTTGCACACCCCGCCCCCTTTTTTTGCAGACCTAACCACCCCCTTTTTTTGCACACCTAACCACCCCCTTTTTTTGCAGAACTAACCCCCCCTTTTTTGCAGACCCCTCCCTGTTTTGCACACCCCGCCCCCTTTTTTTGCAGACCTAACCACCCCCTTTTTTTGCACACCTAACCACCCCCTTTTTTTGCAGAACTAACCCCCCCTTTTTTGCAGACCCCTCCCTGTTTTGCACACCCCGCCCCCTTTTTTTGCAGACCTAACCACCCCCTTTTTTTGCACACCTAACCACCCCCTTTTTTTGCAGAACTAACCCCCCCTTTTTTGCAGACCCCTCCCTGTTTTGCACACCCCGCCCCCTTTTTTTGCAGACCTAACCACCCCCTTTTTTTGCACACCTAACCACCCCCTTTTTTTGCAGAACTAACCCCCCCTTTTTTGCAGACCCCTCCCTGTTTTGCACACCCCGCCCCCTTTTTTTGCAGACCTAACCACCCCCTTTTTTTGCACACCTAACCACCCCCTTTTTTTGCAGAACTAACCCCCCCTTTTTTGCAGACCCCTCCCTGTTTTGCACACCCCGCCCCCTTTTTTTGCAGACCTAACCACCCCCTTTTTTTGCACACCTAACCACCCCCTTTTTTTGCAGAACTAACCCCCCCTTTTTTGCAGACCCCTCCCTGTTTTGCACACCCCGCCCCCTTTTTTTGCAGACCTAACCACCCCCTTTTTTTGCACACCTAACCACCCCCTTTTTTTGCAGAACTAACCCCCCCTTTTTTGCAGACCCCTCCCTGTTTTGCACACCCCGCCCCCTTTTTTTGCAGACCTAACCACCCCCTTTTTTTGCACACCTAACCACCCCCTTTTTTTGCAGAACTAACCCCCCCTTTTTTGCAGACCCCTCCCTGTTTTGCACACCCCGCCCCCTTTTTTTGCAGACCTAACCACCCCCTTTTTTTGCACACCTAACCACCCCCTTTTTTTGCAGAACTAACCCCCCCTTTTTTGCAGACCCCTCCCTGTTTTGCACACCCCGCCCCCTTTTTTTGCAGACCTAACCACCCCCTTTTTTTGCACACCTAACCACCCCCTTTTTTTGCAGAACTAACCCCCCCTTTTTTGCAGACCCCTCCCTGTTTTGCACACCCCGCCCCCTTTTTTTGCAGACCTAACCACCCCCTTTTTTTGCACACCTAACCACCCCCTTTTTTTGCAGAACTAACCCCCCCTTTTTTGCAGACCCCTCCCTGTTTTGCACACCCCGCCCCCTTTTTTTGCAGACCTAACCACCCCCTTTTTTTGCACACCTAACCACCCCCTTTTTTTGCAGAACTAACCCCCCCTTTTTTGCAGACCCCTCCCTGTTTTGCACACCCCGCCCCCTTTTTTTGCAGACCTAACCACCCCCTTTTTTTGCACACCTAACCACCCCCTTTTTTTGCAGAACTAACCCCCCCTTTTTTGCAGACCCCTCCCTGTTTTGCACACCCCGCCCCCTTTTTTTGCAGACCTAACCACCCCCTTTTTTTGCACACCTAACCACCCCCTTTTTTTGCAGAACTAACCCCCCCTTTTTTGCAGACCCCTCCCTGTTTTGCACACCCCGCCCCCTTTTTTTGCAGACCTAACCACCCCCTTTTTTTGCACACCTAACCACCCCCTTTTTTTGCAGAACTAACCCCCCCTTTTTTGCAGACCCCTCCCTGTTTTGCACACCCCGCCCCCTTTTTTTGCAGACCTAACCACCCCCTTTTTTTGCACACCTAACCACCCCCTTTTTTTGCAGAACTAACCCCCCCTTTTTTGCAGACCCCTCCCTGTTTTGCACACCCCGCCCCCTTTTTTTGCAGACCTAACCACCCCCTTTTTTTGCACACCTAACCACCCCCTTTTTTTGCAGAACTAACCCCCCCTTTTTTGCAGACCCCTCCCTGTTTTGCACACCCCGCCCCCTTTTTTTGCAGACCTAACCACCCCCTTTTTTTGCACACCTAACCACCCCCTTTTTTTGCAGAACTAACCCCCCCTTTTTTGCAGACCCCTCCCTGTTTTGCACACCCCGCCCCCTTTTTTTGCAGACCTAACCACCCCCTTTTTTTGCACACCTAACCACCCCCTTTTTTGCAGAACTAACCCCCCCTTTTTTGCAGACCCCTCCCTGTTTTGCACACCCCGCCCCCTTTTTTTGCAGACCTAACCACCCCCTTTTTTTGCACACCTAACCACCCCCTTTTTTTGCAGAACTAACCCCCCCTTTTTTGCAGACCCCTCCCTGTTTTGCACACCCCGCCCCCTTTTTTTGCAGACCTAACCACCCCCTTTTTTTGCACACCTAACCACCCCCTTTTTTTGCAGAACTAACCCCCCCTTTTTTGCAGACCCCTCCCTGTTTTGCACACCCCGCCCCCTTTTTTTGCAGACCTAACCAGCGACACCAAAATGTAGAACAATATTAAATGAGCATAGAACAACCTGGAAGAACTTTTATTTTTTCCAGAACAAATTTTTAAAGGGTACTTTACTCTTGGAGGTAGACTCTTTTTTTGCATTTTTGTGTCATTTTTGACCTTAACCGGCGCGTCAGCGACACCAAAATGTGGAACAATAACATCCAGGCATAGAACAACCTGGAACAACTTTTAGTTTTTCCAGAACAAATTTTTAAAGGGTACTTTACTCTTGGAGGTAGACTCTTTTTTTTGCATTTTTCTGTCATTTTCGACCGAAAACAGCGCGTCAGCGACACCAAAATGTGGAACAATATTAGATGAGCATAGAACAACCTGGAACAACTTTTATTTTTTCGAGTACAAATTTTTAAAGGGTACTTTACTCTTGGAGGTGGACTCTTTTTTTGCATTTTTGTGTCATTTTCGACCGAAAACAGGGAGGTAACGACACCAAAATGTAGAACAATATTAGATGAGCATAGAACAACCTCGAACAACTTTTATTTTTTCGAGAACAAATTCTTAAAGGGTACTTTACTCTTGGAGGTAGACTCTTTTTTTGCATTTTTGTGTCATTTTCGACCGAAAACAGCGAGTTAGTGGCACCAAAATGTAGAACAATATTAAATGAGCATAGAACAACCTGGAACAACTTTTAGTTTTTCCAGAACAAATGTTTAAAGGGTACTTTACTCTTGGAGGTAGACTCTTTTTTTTGCATTTTTGTGCCATTTTTGACCGAAAACGGCGAGTTAACGACACCAAAATGTAGAACAATATTAGATGAGCATAGAACAACCTGGAACAACCTTTAGTTTTTCCAGAACAAATTTTTAAAGGGTACTTTACTCTTGGAGGTAGGCTATTTTTTTGAATTTTTGTCATTTTCGACCGAAAAGGGCGAGTTAGCGGCACCAAAATGTAGAACAATATTAAATGAGCATAGAACAACCTGGAACAACTTTTATTTTTTCGAGAACAAATTCTTAAAGGGTACTTTACTCTTGAAGGTAGACTCTTTTTTTGAATTTTTGTCATTTTCGAACGAAAAGGGCGAGTTAGCGGCACCAAAATGTAGAACAATAGTAAATGAGCATAGAACAACCTGGAACAACTTTTATTTTTTCCAGAACAAATTTTTAAGGGGTACTTTACTCTTGGAGGTACACTCTTTTTTTGCATTTTTGTGTCATTTTTGACCTTAAACGGCGCGTCAGCGACACCAAACTGCGGAACAATAACATCCAGGCATAGAACAACCTGGAACAACTTTTAGTTTTTCCAGAACAAATTTTTAAAGGGTACTTTACTCTTGGAGGTAGACTCTTTTTTTGCATTTTTGTGTCATTTTCGACCGAAAACAGCGCGTCAGCGACACCAAAATGTGGAACAATAACATCCAGGCATAGAACAACCTGGAACAACTTTTATTTTTTCGAGTACAAATTTTTAAAGGGTACTTTACTCTTGGAGGTAGACTCTTTTTTTGCATTTTTGTGTCATTTTCGACCGAAAACAGCGCGTCAGCGACACCAAAATGTGGAACAATAACATCCAGGCATAGAACAACCTGGAACAACTTTTATTTTTTCGAGTACAAATTTTTAAAGGGTACTTTACTCTTGGAGGTGGACTCTTTTTTTGCATTTTTGTGTCATTTTCGACCGAAAACAGAGAGGTAACGACACCAAAATGTAGAACAATATTAGATGAGCATAGAACAACCTGGAACAACTTTTATTTTTTCGAGAACAAATTCTTAAAGGGTACTTTACTCTCGGAGGTAGACTCTTTTTTTGCATTTTTGTGTCATTTTCGACCGAAAACAGCGAGTTAACGGCACCAAAATGTAGAACAATATTAAATGAGCATAGAACAACCTGGAACAACTTTTAGTTTTTCCAGAACAAATGTTTAAAGGGTACTTTACTCTTGGAGATAGACTCTTTTTTTTGCATTTTTGTGTTATTTTCGACCGAAAACAGCGCGTCAGCGACACCAAAATGTGGAACAATATTAGATGAGCATAGAACAACCTGGAACAACTTTTAGTTTTTCCAGAACAAATTTTTAAAGGGTACTTTACTCTTGGAGGTAGACCCTTTTTTTGCATTTTTGTGTCATTTTCGACCGAAAACAGCGCGTCAGCGACACCAAAATGTGGAACAATAACATCCAGGCATAGAACAACCTGGAACAACTTTTAGTTTTTCCAGAACAAATTTTTAAAGGGTACTTTACTCTTGGAGGTAGACCCTTTTTTCGCATTTTTGTGTCATTTTCGACCGAAAACTGCGCGTCAGCGACACCAAAATGTGGAACAATAACATCCAGGCATAGAACAACCTGGAACAACTTTTAGTTTTTCCAGAACAAATTTTTAAAGGGTACTTTACTCTTGGAGGTAGACTCTTTTTTTTGCATTTTTGTGCCATTTTTGACCGAAAACGGCGAGTTAACGACACCAAAATGTAGAACAATATTGGATGAGCATAGAACAACCTGGAACAACCTTTAGTTTTTCCAGAACAAATTTTTAAAGGGTACTTTACTCTTGGAGGTAGGCTCTTTTTTTGAATTTTTGTCACTTTCGACCGAAAAGGGCGAGTTAGCGGCACCAAAATGTAGAACAATATTAAATGAGCATAGAACAACCTGGAACAACTTTTATTTTTTCGAGAACAAATTCTTAAAGGGTACTTTACTCTTGAAGGTAGACTCTTTTTTTGAATTTTTGTCATTTTCGAACGAAAAGGGCGAGTTAGCGGCACCAAAATGTAGAACAATAGTAAATGAGCATAGAACAACCTGGAACAACTTTTATTTTTTCCAGAACAAATTTTTAAAGGGTACTTTACTCTTGGAGGTAGACTCTTTTTTTGCATTTTTGTGTCATTTTTGACCTTAAACGGCGCGTCAGCGACACCAAACTGCGGAAGAATAACATCCAGGCATAGAACAACCTGGAACAACTTTTAGTTTTTCCAGAACAAATTTTTAAAGGGTACTTTACTCTTGGAGGTAGACTCTTTTTTTGCATTTTTGTGTCATTTTCGACCGAAAACAGCGCGTCAGCGACACCAAAATGTGGAACAATAACATCCAGGCATAGAACAACCTGGAACAACTTTTATTTTTTCGAGTACAAATTTTTAAAGGGTACTTTACTCTTGGAGGTGGACTCTTTTTTTGCATTTTTGTGTCATTTTCGACCGAAAACAGAGAGGTAACGACACCAAAATGTAGAACAATATTAGATGAGCATAGAACAACCTGGAACAACTTTTATTTTTTCGAGAACACATTCTTAAAGGGTACTTTACTCTTGGAGGTAGACCCTTTTTTTGCATTTTTGTGTCATTTTCGACCGAAAACAGCGCGTCAGCGACACCAAAATGTGGAACAATAACATCCAGGCATAGAACAAGCTGGAACAACTTTTAGTTTTTCCAGAACAAATTTTTAAAGGGTACTTTACTCTTGGAGGTAGACTATTTTTTTTTGCATTTTTGTGTCATTTTCGACCGAAAACAGCGCGTCAGCGACACCAAAATGTGGAACAATATTAGATGAGCATAGAACAACCTGGAACAACTTGTATTTTTTCGAGAACAGATTTTTAAAGGGTACTTTACTCTTGGAGGTAGACTCTTTTTTTGCATTTTTGTGTCATTTTCGACCGAAAACAGGGAGATAACGACACCAAAATGTAGAACAATATTAGATGAGCATAGAACAACCTGGAACAACTTTTATTTTGTCGAGAACACATTCTTAAAGGGTACTTTACTCTTGGAGGTAGACTCTTTTTTTGAATTTTTGTCATTGTCGACCGAAAAGGGCGAGTTAGCGGGACCAAAATGTAGAACAATATTAAATGAGCATAGAACAATCTGGAACAACTTTTATTTTTTCGAGAACAAATTCTTAAAGGGTACTTTACTCTTGAAGGTAGACTCTTTTTTTGAATTTTTGTCATTTTCGAACGAAAAGGGCGAGTTAGCGGCACCAAAATGTAGAACAATAACATCCAGGCATAGAACAAGCTGGAACAATTTTTAGTTTTTCCAGAACAAATTTTTAAAGGGTACTTTACTCTTGGAGGTAGACTATTTTTTTTGAATTTTTGTCATTTTCGAACGAAAAGGGCGAGTTAGCGGCACCAAAATGTAGAACAATAGTAAATGAGCATAGAACAACCTGGAACAACTTTTATTTTTTCCAGAACAAATTTTTAAATGGTACTTTACTCTTGGAGGTGGACTCTTTTTTTGCATTTTTGTGTCATTTTCGACCGAAAACAGAGAGGTAACGACACCAAAATGTAGAACAATATTAGATGAGCATAGAACAACCTGGAACAACTTTTATTTTTTCGAGAACAAATTCTTAAAGGGTACTTTACTCCCGGAGGTAGACTCTTTTTTTGCATTTTTGTGTCATTTTCGACCGAAAACAGCGAGTTAGCGGCACCAAAATGTAGAACAATATTAAATGAGCATAGAACAACCTGGAACAACTTTTATTTTTTCGAGAACACATTCTTAAAGGGTACTTTACTCTTGGAGGTAGACCCTTTTTTTGCATTTTTGTGTCATTTTCGACCGAAAACAGCGCGTCAGCGACACCAAAATGTGGAACAATAACATCCAGGCATAGAACAAGCTGGAACAACTTTTAGTTTTTCCAGAACAAATTTTTAAAGGGTACTTTACTCTTGGAGGTAGACTATTTTTTTTTGCATTTTTGTGTCATTTTCGACCGAAAACAGCGCGTCAGCGACACCAAAATGTGGAACAATATTAGATGAGCATAGAACAACCTGGAACAACCTTTAGTTTTTCCAGAACAAATTTTTAAAGGGTACTTTACTCTTGGAGGTAGGCTCTTTTTTTGAATTTTTGTCATTTTCGACCGAAAAGGGCGAGTTAGCGGCACCAAAATGTAGAACAATAGTAAATGAGCATAGAACAACCTGGAACAACTTTTATTTTTTCCAGAACAAATTTTTAAAGGGTACTTTACTCTTGGAGGTAGACTCTTTTTTTGCATTTTTGTGTCATTTTTGACCTTAAACGGCGCGTCAGCGACACCAAACTGCGGAACAATAACATCCAGGCATAGAACAACCTGGAACAACTTTTAGTTTTTCCAGAACAAATTTTTAAAGGGTACTTTACTCTTGGAGGTAGACTCTTTTTTTGCATTTTTGTGTCATTTTCGACCGAAAACAGCGCGTCAGCGACACCAAAATGTGGAACAATAACATCCAGGCATAGAACAACCTGGAACAACTTTTATTTTTTCGAGTACAAATTTTTAAAGGGTACTTTACTCTTGGAGGTGGACTCTTTTTTTGCATTTTTGTGTAATTTTCGACCGAAAACAGAGAGGTAACGACACCAAAATGTAGAACAATATTAGATGAGCATAGAACAACCTGGAACAACTTTTAGTTTTTCCAGAACAAATTTTTAAAGGGTACTTTACTCTTGGAGGTGGACTCTTTTTTTGCATTTTTGTGTCATTTTCGACCGAAAACAGAGAGGTAACGACACCAAAATGTAGAACAATATTAGATGAGCATAGAACAACCTGGAACAACTTTTATTTTTTCGAGAACAAATTCTTAAAGGGTACTTTACTCTCGGAGGTAGACTCTTTTTTTGCATTTTTGTGTCATTTTCGACCGAAAACAGCGAGTTAGCGGCACCAAAATGTAGAACAATATTAAATGAGCATAGAACAACCTGGAACAACTTTTCTTTTTTCGAGTACAAATTTTTAAAGGGTACTTTACTCTTGGAGGTGGACTCTTTTTTTGCATTTTTGTGTCATTTTCGACCGAAAACAGGGAGGTAACGACACCAAAATGTAGAACAATATTAGATGAGCATAGAACAACCTGGAACAACTTTTATTTTTTCGAGAACAAATTCTTAAAGGGTACTTTACTCTTGGAGGTAGACTCTTTTTTTGCATTTTTGTGTCATTTTCGACCGAAAACAGCGAGTTAGCGGCACCAAAATGTAGAACAATATTAAATGAGCATAGAACAACCTGGAACAACTTTTCTTTTTTCGAGTACAAATTTTTAAAGGGTACTTTACTCTTGGAGGTGGACTCTTTTTTTGCATTTTTGTGTCATTTTCGACCGAAAACAGGGAGGTAACGACACCAAAATGTAGAACAATATTAGATGAGCATAGAACAACCTGGAACAACTTTTATTTTTTCGAGAACAAATTCTTAAAGGGTACTTTACTCTTGGAGGTAGACTCTTTTTTTGCATTTTTGTGTCATTTTCGACCGAAAACAGCGAGTTAGCGGCACCAAAATGTAGAACAATATTAGATGAGCATAGAACAACCTGGAACAACTTTTATTTTTTCCAGAACAAATTTTTAAAGGGTACTTTACTCTTGGAGGTAGATTCTTTATTTTGCATTTTTGTGTCATTTTCGACCGAAAACAGCGCGTCAGCGACACCAAAATGTGGAACAATATTAGATGAGCATAGAACAACCTGGAACAACTTTTATTTTTTCGAGAACAAATTCTTAAAGGGTACTTTACTCTCGGAGGTAGACTCTTTTTTTGCATTTTTGTGTCATTTTCGACCGAAAACAGCGAGTTAGCGGCACCAAAATGTAGAACAATATTAAATGAGCATAGAACAACCTGGAACAACTTTTATTTTTTCGAGTACAAATTTTTAAAGGGTACTTTACTCTTGGAGGTGGACTCTTTTTTTGCATTTTTGTGTCATTTTCGACCGAAAACAGGGAGGTAACGACACCAAAATGTAGAACAATATTAGATGAGCATAGAACAACCTGGAACAACTTTTATTTTTTCGAGAACAAATTCTTAAAGGGTACTTTACTCTTGGAGGTAGACTCTTTTTTTGCATTTTTGTGTCATTTTCGACCGAAAACAGCGAGTTAGCGGCACCAAAATGTAGAACAATATTAAATGAGCATAGAACAACCTGGAACAACTTTTAGTTTTTCCAGAACAAATGTTTAAAGGGTACTTTACTCTTGGAGGTAGACCCTTTTTTTGCATTTTTGTGTCATTTTCGACCGAAAACAGCGCGTCAGCGACACCAAAATGTGGAACAATAACATCCAGGCATAGAACAACCTGGAACAACTTTTAGTTTTTCCAGAACAAATTTTTAAAGGGTACTTTACTCTAGGAGGTAGACTCTTTTTTTGCATTTTTGTGCCATTTTCGACCGAAAACGGCGAGTTAGCGACACCAAAATGTAGAACAATATTAGATGAGCATAGAACAACCTGGAACAACTTTTATTTTTTCCAGAACAAATTTTTAAAGGGTACTTTACTCTTGGAGGTAGATTCTTTATTTTGCATTTTTGTGTCATTTTCGACCGAAAACAGCGCGTCAGCGACACCAAAATGTGGAACAATAACATCCAGGCATAGAACAAGCTGGAACAACTTTTAGTTTTTCCAGAACAAATTTTTAAAGGGTACTTTACTCTTGGAGGTAGACTATTTTTTTTTGCATTTTTGTGTCATTTTCGACCGAAAACAGCGCGTCAGCGACACCAAAATGTGGAACAATATTAGATGAGCATAGAACAACCTGGAACAACTTTTATTTTTTCGAGAACAGATTTTTAAAGGGTACTTTACTCTTGGAGGTAGACTCTTTTTTTGCATTTTTGTGTCATTTTCGACCGAAAACAGCGAGTTAGCGGCACCAAAATGTAGAACAATATTAAATGAGCATAGAACAACCTGGAACAACTTTTATTTTTTCGAGTACAAATTTTTAAAGGGTACTTTACTCTTGGAGGTGGACTCTTTTTTTGCATTTTTGTGTCATTTTCGACCGAAAACAGGGAGGTAACGACACCAAAATGTAGAACAATATTAGATGAGCATAGAACAACCTGGAACAACTTTTATTTTTTCGAGAACAAATTCTTAAAGGGTACTTTACTCTTGGAGGTAGACTCTTTTTTTGCATTTTTGTGTCATTTTCGACCGAAAACAGCGAGTTAGCGGCACCAAAATGTAGAACAATATTAAATGAGCATAGAACAACCTGGAACAACTTTTATTTTTTCGAGTACAAATTTTTAAAGGGTACTTTACTCTTGGAGGTGGACTCTTTTTTTGCATTTTTGTGTCATTTTCGACCGAAAACAGGGAGGTAACGACACCAAAATGTAGAACAATATTAGATGAGCATAGAACAACCTGGAACAACTTTTATTTTTTCGAGAACAAATTCTTAAAGGGTACTTTACTCTTGGAGGTAGACTCTTTTTTTGCATTTTTGTGCCATTTTCGACCGAAAACGGCGAGTTAGCGACACCAAAATGTAGAACAATATTAGATGAGCATAGAACAACCTGGAACAACTTTTATTTTTTCCAGAACAAATTTTTAAAGGGTACTTTACTCTTGGAGGTAGATTCTTTATTTTGCATTTTTGTGTCATTTTCGACCGAAAACAGCGCGTCAGCGACACCAAAATGTGGAACAATAACATCCAGGCATAGAACAAGCTGGAACAACTTTTAGTTTTTCCAGAACAAATTTTTAAAGGGTACTTTACTCTTGGAGGTAGACTATTTTTTTTTGCATTTTTGTGTCATTTTCGACCGAAAACAGCGCGTCAGCGACACCAAAATGTGG
Source organism: Priocnemis perturbator (assembly GCA_963942575.1). Classification (NCBI taxonomy): domain Eukaryota; kingdom Metazoa; phylum Arthropoda; class Insecta; order Hymenoptera; family Pompilidae; genus Priocnemis; species Priocnemis perturbator. Next base: position 11,558 of record OZ012654.1, read on the forward strand.
AACAATATTAGATGAGCATAGAACAACCTGGAACAACTTTTATTTTTTCGAGAACAGATTTTTAAAGGGTACTTTACTCTTGGAGGTAGACTCTTTTTTTGCATTTTTGTGTCATTTTCGACCGAAAACAGGGAGGTAACGACACCAAAATGTAGAACAATATTAGATGAGCATAGAACAACCTGGAACAACTTTTATTTTTTCGAGAACACATTCTTAAAGGGTACTTTACTCTTGGAGGTAGACTCTTTTTTTGAATTTTTGTCATTGTCGACCGAAAAGGGCGAGTTAGCGGGACCAAAATGTAGAACAATATTAAATGAGCATAGAACAACCTGGAACAACTTTTATTTTTTCGAGAACAAATTCTTAAAGGGTACTTTACTCTTGAAGGTAGACTCTTTTTTTGAATTTTTGTCATTTTTGACCTTAAACGGCGCGTCAGCGACACCAAACTGCGGAACAATAACATCCAGGCATAGAACAACCTGGAACAACTTTTAGTTTTTCCAGAACAAATTTTTAAAGGGTACTTTACTCTTGGAGGTAGACTCTTTTTTTGCATTTTTGTGTCATTTTCGACCGAAAACAGCGCGTCAGCGACACCAAAATGTGGAACAATAACATCCAGGCATAGAACAACCTGGAACAACTTTTATTTTTTCGAGTACAAATTTTTAAAGGGTACTTTACTCTTGGAGGTGGACTCTTTTTTTGCATTTTTGTGTCATTTTCGACCGAAAACAGAGAGGTAACGACACCAAAATGTAGAACAATATTAGATGAGCATAGAACAACCTGGAACAACTTTTATTTTTTCGAGAACAAATTCTTAAAGGGTACTTTACTCTCGGAGGTAGACTCTTTTTTTGCATTTTTGTGTCATTTTCGACCGAAAACAGCGAGTTAGCGGCACCAAAATGTAGAACAATATTAAATGAGCATAGAACAACCTGGAACAACTTTTATTTTTTCGAGTACAAATTTTTAAAGGGTACTTTACTCTTGGAGGTGGACTCTTTTTTTGCATTTTTGTGTCATTTTCGACCGAAAACCGGGAGGTAACGACACCAAAATGTAGAACAATATTAGATGAGCATAGAACAACCTGGAACAACTTTTAGTTTTTCCAGAACAAATGTTTAAAGGGTACTTTACTCTTGGAGGTAGACCCTTTTTTTGCATTTTTGTGTCATTTTCGACCGAAAACAGCGCGTCAGCGACACCAAAATGTGGAACAATAACATCCAGGCATAGAACAACCTGGAACAACTTTTAGTTTTTCCAGAACAAATTTTTAAAGGGTACTTTACTCTAGGAGGTAGACTCTTTTTTTGCATTTTTGTGCCATTTTCGACCGAAAACGGCGAGTTAGCGACACCAAAATGTAGAACAATATTAGATGAGCATAGAACAACCTGGAACAACTTTTATTTTTTCCAGAACAAATTTTTAAAGGGTACTTTACTCTTGGAGGTAGATTCTTTATTTTGCATTTTTGTGTCATTTTCGACCGAAAACAGCGCGTCAGCGACACCAAAATGTGGAACAATATTAGATGAGCATAGAACAACCTGGAACAACTTTTATTTTTTCGAGAACAAATTCTTAAAGGGTACTTTACTCTCGGAGGTAGACTCTTTTTTTGCATTTTTGTGTCATTTTCGACCGAAAACAGCGAGTTAGCGGCACCAAAATGTAGAACAATATTAAATGAGCATAGAACAACCTGGAACAACTTTTATTTTTTCGAGTACAAATTTTTAAAGGGTACTTTACTCTTGGAGGTGGACTCTTTTTTTGCATTTTTGTGTCATTTTCGACCGAAAACAGGGAGGTAACGACACCAAAATGTAGAACAATATTAGATGAGCATAGAACAACCTGGAACAACTTTTATTTTTTCGAGAACAAATTCTTAAAGGGTACTTTACTCTTGGAGGTAGACTCTTTTTTTGCATTTTTGTGCCATTTTCGACCGAAAACGGCGAGTTAGCGACACCAAAATGTAGAACAATATTAGATGAGCATAGAACAACCTGGAACAACTTTTATTTTTTCCAGAACAAATTTTTAAAGGGTACTTTACTCTTGGAGGTAGATTCTTTATTTTGCATTTTTGTGTCATTTTCGACCGAAAACAGCGCGTCAGCGACACCAAAATGTGGAACAATAACATCCAGGCATAGAACAAGCTGGAACAACTTTTAGTTTTTCCAGAACAAATTTTTAAAGGGTACTTTACTCTTGGAGGTAGACTATTTTTTTTTGCATTTTTGTGTCATTTTCGACCGAAAACAGCGCGTCAGCGACACCAAAATGTGGAACAATATTAGATGAGCATAGAACAACCTGGAACAACTTTTATTTTTTCGAGAACAGATTTTTAAAGGGTACTTTACTCTTGGAGGTAGACTCTTTTTTTGCATTTTTGTGTCATTTTCGACCGAAAACAGGGAGGTAACGACACCAAAATGTAGAACAATATTAGATGAGCATAGAACAACCTGGAACAACTTTTATTTTTTCGAGAACACATTCTTAAAGGGTACTTTACTCTTGGAGGTAGACTCTTTTTTTGAATTTTTGTCATTGTCGACCGAAAAGGGCGAGTTAGCGGGACCAAAATGTAGAACAATATTAAATGAGCATAGAACAACCTGGAACAACTTTTATTTTTTCGAGAACAAATTCTTAAAGGGTACTTTACTCTTGAAGGTAGACTCTTTTTTTGAATTTTTGTCATTTTTGACCTTAAACGGCGCGTCAGCGACACCAAACTGCGGAACAATAACATCCAGGCATAGAACAACCTGGAACAACTTTTAGTTTTTCCAGAACAAATTTTTAAAGGGTACTTTACTCTTGGAGGTAGACTCTTTTTTTGCATTTTTGTGTCATTTTCGACCGAAAACAGCGCGTCAGCGACACCAAAATGTGGAACAATAACATCCAGGCATAGAACAACCTGGAACAACTTTTATTTTTTCGAGTACAAATTTTTAAAGGGTACTTTACTCTTGGAGGTGGACTCTTTTTTTGCATTTTTGTGTCATTTTCGACCGAAAACAGAGAGGTAACGACACCAAAATGTAGAACAATATTAGATGAGCATAGAACAACCTGGAACAACTTTTATTTTTTCGAGAACAAATTCTTAAAGGGTACTTTACTCTCGGAGGTAGACTCTTTTTTTGCATTTTTGTGTCATTTTCGACCGAAAACAGCGAGTTAGCGGCACCAAAATGTAGAACAATATTAAATGAGCATAGAACAACCTGGAACAACTTTTATTTTTTCGAGTACAAATTTTTAAAGGGTACTTTACTCTTGGAGGTGGACTCTTTTTTTGCATTTTTGTGTCATTTTCGACCGAAAACCGGGAGGTAACGACACCAAAATGTAGAACAATATTAGATGAGCATAGAACAACCTGGAACAACTTTTAGTTTTTCCAGAACAAATGTTTAAAGGGTACTTTACTCTTGGAGGTAGACCCTTTTTTTGCATTTTTGTGTCATTTTCGACCGAAAACAGCGCGTCAGCGACACCAAAATGTGGAACAATAACATCCAGGCATAGAACAACCTGGAACAACTTTTAGTTTTTCCAGAACAAATTTTTAAAGGGTACTTTACTCTAGGAGGTAGACTCTTTTTTTGCATTTTTGTGCCATTTTCGACCGAAAACGGCGAGTTAGCGACACCAAAATGTAGAACAATATTAGATGAGCATAGAACAACCTGGAACAACTTTTATTTTTTCCAGAACAAATTTTTAAAGGGTACTTTACTCTTGGAGGTAGATTCTTTATTTTGCATTTTTGTGTCATTTTCGACCGAAAACAGCGCGTCAGCGACACCAAAATGTGGAACAATATTAGATGAGCATAGAACAACCTGGAACAACTTTTATTTTTTCGAGAACAAATTCTTAAAGGGTACTTTACTCTCGGAGGTAGACTCTTTTTTTGCATTTTTGTGTCATTTTCGACCGAAAACAGCGAGTTAGCGGCACCAAAATGTAGAACAATATTAAATGAGCATAGAACAACCTGGAACAACTTTTATTTTTTCGAGTACAAATTTTTAAAGGGTACTTTACTCTTGGAGGTGGACTCTTTTTTTGCATTTTTGTGTCATTTTCGACCGAAAACAGGGAGGTAACGACACCAAAATGTAGAACAATATTAGATGAGCATAGAACAACCTGGAACAACTTTTATTTTTTCGAGAACAAATTCTTAAAGGGTACTTTACTCTTGGAGGTAGACTCTTTTTTTGCATTTTTGTGTCATTTTCGACCGAAAACAGCGAGTTAGCGGCACCAAAATGTAGAACAATATTAAATGAGCATAGAACAACCTGGAACAACTTTTAGTTTTTCCAGAACAAATGTTTAAAGGGTACTTTACTCTTGGAGGTAGACCCTTTTTTTGCATTTTTGTGTCATTTTCGACCGAAAACAGCGCGTCAGCGACACCAAAATGTGGAACAATAACATCCAGGCATAGAACAACCTGGAACAACTTTTAGTTTTTCCAGAACAAATTTTTAAAGGGTACTTTACTCTAGGAGGTAGACTCTTTTTTTGCATTTTTGTGCCATTTTCGACCGAAAACGGCGAGTTAGCGACACCAAAATGTAGAACAATATTAGATGAGCATAGAACAACCTGGAACAACTTTTATTTTTTCCAGAACAAATTTTTAAAGGGTACTTTACTCTTGGAGGTAGATTCTTTATTTTGCATTTTTGTGTCATTTTCGACCGAAAACAGCGCGTCAGCGACACCAAAATGTGGAACAATAACATCCAGGCATAGAACAAGCTGGAACAACTTTTAGTTTTTCCAGAACAAATTTTTAAAGGGTACTTTACTCTTGGAGGTAGACTATTTTTTTTTGCATTTTTGTGTCATTTTCGACCGAAAACAGCGCGTCAGCGACACCAAAATGTGGAACAATATTAGATGAGCATAGAACAACCTAGAACAACTTTTATTTTTTCGAGAACAGATTTTTAAAGGGTACTTTACTCTTGGAGGTAGACTCTTTTTTTGCATTTTTGTGTCATTTTCGACCGAAAACAGGGAGGTAACGACACCAAAATGTAGAACAATATTAGATGAGCATAGAACAACCTGGAACAACTTTTATTTTTTCGAGAACACATTCTTAAAGGGTACTTTACTCTTGGAGGTAGACTCTTTTTTTGAATTTTTGTCATTGTCGACCGAAAAGGGCGAGTTAGCGGGACCAAAATGTAGAACAATATTAAATGAGCATAGAACAACCTGGAACAACTTTTATTTTTTCGAGAACAAATTCTTAAAGGGTACTTTACTCTTGAAGGTAGACTCTTTTTTTGAATTTTTGTCATTTTTGACCTTAAACGGCGCGTCAGCGACACCAAACTGCGGAACAATAACATCCAGGCATAGAACAACCTGGAACAACTTTTAGTTTTTCCAGAACAAATTTTTAAAGGGTACTTTACTCTTGGAGGTAGACTCTTTTTTTGCATTTTTGTGTCATTTTCGACCGAAAACAGCGCGTCAGCGACACCAAAATGTGGAACAATAACATCCAGGCATAGAACAACCTGGAACAACTTTTATTTTTTCGAGTACAAATTTTTAAAGGGTACTTTACTCTTGGAGGTGGACTCTTTTTTTGCATTTTTGTGTCATTTTCGACCGAAAACAGAGAGGTAACGACACCAAAATGTAGAACAATATTAGATGAGCATAGAACAACCTGGAACAACTTTTATTTTTTCGAGAACAAATTCTTAAAGGGTACTTTACTCTCGGAGGTAGACTCTTTTTTTGCATTTTTGTGTCATTTTCGACCGAAAACAGCGAGTTAGCGGCACCAAAATGTAGAACAATATTAAATGAGCATAGAACAACCTGGAACAACTTTTATTTTTTCGAGTACAAATTTTTAAAGGGTACTTTACTCTTGGAGGTGGACTCTTTTTTTGCATTTTTGTGTCATTTTCGACCGAAAACCGGGAGGTAACGACACCAAAATGTAGAACAATATTAGATGAGCATAGAACAACCTGGAACAACTTTTAGTTTTTCCAGAACAAATGTTTAAAGGGTACTTTACTCTTGGAGGTAGACCCTTTTTTTGCATTTTTGTGTCATTTTCGACCGAAAACAGCGCGTCAGCGACACCAAAATGTGGAACAATAACATCCAGGCATAGAACAACCTGGAACAACTTTTAGTTTTTCCAGAACAAATTTTTAAAGGGTACTTTACTCTAGGAGGTAGACTCTTTTTTTGCATTTTTGTGCCATTTTCGACCGAAAACGGCGAGTTAGCGACACCAAAATGTAGAACAATATTAGATGAGCATAGAACAACCTGGAACAACTTTTATTTTTTCCAGAACAAATTTTTAAAGGGTACTTTACTCTTGGAGGTAGATTCTTTATTTTGCATTTTTGTGTCATTTTCGACCGAAAACAGCGCGTCAGCGACACCAAAATGTGGAACAATATTAGATGAGCATAGAACAACCTGGAACAACTTTTATTTTTTCGAGAACAAATTCTTAAAGGGTACTTTACTCTCGGAGGTAGACTCTTTTTTTGCATTTTTGTGTCATTTTCGACCGAAAACAGCGAGTTAGCGGCACCAAAATGTAGAACAATATTAAATGAGCATAGAACAACCTGGAACAACTTTTATTTTTTCGAGTACAAATTTTTAAAGGGTACTTTACTCTTGGAGGTGGACTCTTTTTTTGCATTTTTGTGTCATTTTCGACCGAAAACAGGGAGGTAACGACACCAAAATGTAGAACAATATTAGATGAGCATAGAACAACCTGGAACAACTTTTATTTTTTCGAGAACAAATTCTTAAAGGGTACTTTACTCTTGGAGGTAGACTCTTTTTTTGCATTTTTGTGTCATTTTCGACCGAAAACAGCGAGTTAGCGGCACCAAAATGTAGAACAATATTAAATGAGCATAGAACAACCTGGAACAACTTTTAGTTTTTCCAGAACAAATGTTTAAAGGGTACTTTACTCTTGGAGGTAGACCCTTTTTTTGCATTTTTGTGTCATTTTCGACCGAAAACAGCGCGTCAGCGACACCAAAATGTGGAACAATAACATCCAGGCATAGAACAACCTGGAACAACTTTTAGTTTTTCCAGAACAAATTTTTAAAGGGTACTTTACTCTAGGAGGTAGACTCTTTTTTTGCATTTTTGTGCCATTTTCGACCGAAAACGGCGAGTTAGCGACACCAAAATGTAGAACAATATTAGATGAGCATAGAACAACCTGGAACAACTTTTATTTTTTCCAGAACAAATTTTTAAAGGGTACTTTACTCTTGGAGGTAGATTCTTTATTTTGCATTTTTGTGTCATTTTCGACCGAAAACAGCGCGTCAGCGACACCAAAATGTGGAACAATAACATCCAGGCATAGAACAAGCTGGAACAACTTTTAGTTTTTCCAGAACAAATTTTTAAAGGGTACTTTACTCTTGGAGGTAGACTATTTTTTTTTGCATTTTTGTGTCATTTTCGACCGAAAACAGCGCGTCAGCGACACCAAAATGTGGAACAATATTAGATGAGCATAGAACAACCTAGAACAACTTTTATTTTTTCGAGAACAGATTTTTAAAGGGTACTTTACTCTTGGAGGTAGACTCTTTTTTTGCATTTTTGTGTCATTTTCGACCGAAAACAGGGAGGTAACGACACCAAAATGTAGAACAATATTAGATGAGCATAGAACAACCTGGAACAACTTTTATTTTTTCGAGAACACATTCTTAAAGGGTACTTTACTCTTGGAGGTAGACTCTTTTTTTGAATTTTTGTCATTGTCGACCGAAAAGGGCGAGTTAGCGGGACCAAAATGTAGAACAATATTAAATGAGCATAGAACAACCTGGAACAACTTTTATTTTTTCGAGAACAAATTCTTAAAGGGTACTTTACTCTTGAAGGTAGACTCTTTTTTTGAATTTTTGTCATTTTTGACCTTAAACGGCGCGTCAGCGACACCAAACTGCGGAACAATAACATCCAGGCATAGAACAACCTGGAACAACTTTTAGTTTTTCCAGAACAAATTTTTAAAGGGTACTTTACTCTTGGAGGTAGACTCTTTTTTTGCATTTTTGTGTCATTTTCGACCGAAAACAGCGCGTCAGCGACACCAAAATGTGGAACAATAACATCCAGGCATAGAACAACCTGGAACAACTTTTATTTTTTCGAGTACAAATTTTTAAAGGGTACTTTACTCTTGGAGGTGGACTCTTTTTTTGCATTTTTGTGTCATTTTCGACCGAAAACAGAGAGGTAACGACACCAAAATGTAGAACAATATTAGATGAGCATAGAACAACCTGGAACAACTTTTATTTTTTCGAGAACAAATTCTTAAAGGGTACTTTACTCTCGGAGGTAGACTCTTTTTTTGCATTTTTGTGTCATTTTCGACCGAAAACAGCGAGTTAGCGGCACCAAAATGTAGAACAATATTAAATGAGCATAGAACAACCTGGAACAACTTTTATTTTTTCGAGTACAAATTTTTAAAGGGTACTTTACTCTTGGAGGTGGACTCTTTTTTTGCATTTTTGTGTCATTTTCGACCGAAAACCGGGAGGTAACGACACCAAAATGTAGAACAATATTAGATGAGCATAGAACAACCTGGAACAACTTTTATTTTTTCGAGAACAAATTCTTAAAGGGTACTTTACTCTTGGAGGTAGACTCTTTTTTTGCATTTTTGTGTCATTTTCGACCGAAAACAGCGAGTTAGCGGCACCAAAATGTAGAACAATATTAAATGAGCATAGAACAACCTGGAACAACTTTTAATTTTTCCAGAACAAATGTTTAAAGGGTACTTTACTCTTGGAGGTAGACCCTTTTTTTGCATTTTTGTGTCATTTTCGACCGAAAACAGCGCGTCAGCGACACCAAAATGTGGAACAATAACATCCAGGCATAGAACAACCTGGAACAACTTTTAGTTTTTCCAGAACAAATTTTTAAAGGGTACTTTACTCTAGGAGGTAGACTCTTTTTTTGCATTTTTGTGCCATTTTCGACCGAAAACGGCGAGTTAGCGACACCAAAATGTAGAACAATATTAGATGAGCATAGAACAACCTGGAACAACTTTTATTTTTTCCAGAACAAATTTTTAAAGGGTACTTTACTCTTGGAGGTAGATTCTTTATTTTGCATTTTTGTGTCATTTTCGACCGAAAACAGCGCGTCAGCGACACCAAAATGTGGAACAATATTAGATGAGCATAGAACAACCTGGAACAACTTTTAGTTTTTCCAGAACAAATTTTTAAAGGGTACTTTACTCTTGGAGGTAGACCCTTTTTTCGCATTTTTGTGTCATTTTCGACCGAAAACTACGCGTCAGCGACACCAAAATGTGGAACAATAACATCCAGGCATAGAACAACCTGGAACAACTTTTAGTTTTTCCAGAACAAATTTTTAAAGGGTACTTTACTCTTGGAGGTAGACTCTTTTTTTTGCATTTTTGTGCCATTTTTGACCGAAAACGGCGAGTTAACGACACCAAAATGTAGAACAATATTAGATGAGCATAGAACAACCTGGAACAACCTTTAGTTTTTCCAGAACAAATTTTTAAAGGGTACTTTACTCTTGGAGGTAGGCTCTTTTTTTGAATTTTTGTCATTTTCGACCGAAAAGGGCGAGTTAGCGGCACCAAAATGTAGAACAATATTAAATGAGCATAGAACAACCTGGAACAACTTTTATTTTTTCGAGAACAAATTCTTAAAGGGTACTTTACTCTTGAAGGTAGACTCTTTTTTTGAATTTTTGTCATTTTCGAACGAAAACAGCGCGTCAGCGACACCAAAATGTGGAACAATAACATCCAGGCATAGAACAACCTGGAACAACTTTTAGTTTTTCCAGAACAAATTTTTAAAGGGTACTTTACTCTAGGAGGTAGACTCTTTTTTTGCATTTTTGTGCCATTTTCGACCGAAAACGGCGAGTTAGCGACACCAAAATGTAGAACAATATTAGATGAGCATAGAACAACCTGGAACAACTTTTATTTTTTCCAGAACAAATTTTTAAAGGGTACTTTACTCTTGGAGGTAGATTCTTTATTTTGCATTTTTGTGTCATTTTCGACCGAAAACAGCGCGTCAGCGACACCAAAATGTGGAACAATATTAGATGAGCATAGAACAACCTGGAACAACTTTTAGTTTTTCCAGAACAAATTTTTAAAGGGTACTTTACTCTTGGAGGTAGACCCTTTTTTCGCATTTTTGTGTCATTTTCGACCGAAAACTGCGCGTCAGCGACACCAAAATGTGGAACAATAACATCCAGGCATAGAACAACCTGGAACAACTTTTAGTTTTTCCAGAACAAATTTTTAAAGGGTACTTTACTCTTGGAGGTAGACTCTTTTTTTTGCATTTTTGTGCCATTTTTGACCGAAAACGGCGAGTTAACGACACCAAAATGTAGAACAATATTAGATGAGCATAGAACAACCTGGAACAACCTTTAGTTTTTCCAGAACAAATTTTTAAAGGGTACTTTACTCTTGGAGGTAGGCTCTTTTTTTGAATTTTTGTCATTTTCGACCGAAAAGGGCGAGTTAGCGGCACCAAAATGTAGAACAATATTAAATGAGCATAGAACAACCTGGAACAACTTTTATTTTTTCGAGAACAAATTCTTAAAGGGTACTTTACTCTTGAAGGTAGACTCTTTTTTTGAATTTTTGTCATTTTCGAACGAAAAGGGCGAGTTAGCGGCACCAAAATGTAGAACAATAGTAAATGAGCATAGAACAACCTGGAACAACTTTTATTTTTTCCAGAACAAATTTTTAAAGGGTACTTTACTCTTGGAGGTAGACTCTTTTTTTGCATTTTTGTGTCATTTTTGACCTTAAACGGCGCGTCAGCGACACCAAACTGCGGAACAATAACATCCAGGCATAGAACAACCTGGAACAACTTTTAGTTTTTCCAGAACAAATTTTTAAAGGGTACTTTACTCTTGGAGGTAGACTCTTTTTTGCATTTTTGTGTCATTTTCGACCGAAAACAGCGCGTCAGCGACACCAAAATGTGGAACAATAACATCCAGGCATAGAACAACCTGGAACAACTTTTATTTTTTCGAGTACAAATTTTTAAAGGGTACTTTACTCTTGGAGGTGGACTCTTTTTTTGCATTTTTGTGTCATTTTCGACCGAAAACAGAGAGGTAACGACACCAAAATGTAGAACAATATTAGATGAGCATAGAACAACCTGGAACAACTTTTATTTTTTCGAGAACACATTCTTAAAGGGTACTTTACTCTTGGAGGTAGACCCTTTTTTTGAATTTTTGTGTCATTTTCGACCGAAAACAGCGCGTCAGCGACACCAAAATGTGGAACAATAACATCCAGGCATAGAACAAGCTGGAACAACTTTTAGTTTTTCCAGAACAAATTTTTAAAGGGTACTTTACTCTTGGAGGTGGACTATTTTTTTTTGCATTTTTGTGTCATTTTCGACCGAAAACAGCGCGTCAGCGACACCAAAATGTGGAACAATATTAGATGAGCATAGAACAACCTGGAACAACTTTTATTTTTTCGAGAACAGATTTTTAAAGGGTACTTTACTCTTGGAGGTAGACTCTTTTTTTGCATTTTTGTGTCATTTTCGACCGAAAACAGGGAGGTAACGACACCAAAATGTAGAACAATATTAGATGAGCATAGAACAACCTGGAACAACTTTTATTTTTTCGAGAACACATTCTTAAAGGGTACTTTACTCTTGGAGGTAGACTCTTTTTTTGAATTTTTGTCATTGTCGACCGAAAAGGGCGAGTTAGCGGGACCAAAATGTAGAACAATATTAAATGAGCATAGAACAACCTGGAACAACTTTTATTTTTTCGAGAACAAATTCTTAAAGGGTACTTTACTCTTGAAGGTAGACTCTTTTTTTGAATTTTTGTCATTTTCGAACGAAAAGGGCGAGTTAGCGGCACCAAAATGTAGAACAATAGTAAATGAGCATAGAACAACCTGAAACAACTTTTATTTTTTCCAGAACAAATTTTTAAAGGGTACTTTACTCTTGGAGGTAGACTTTTTTTGCATTTTTGTGTCATTTTTGACCTTAAACGGCGCGTCAGCGACACCAAACTGCGGAACAATAACATCCAGGCATAGAACAACCTGGAACAACTTTTAGTTTTTCCAGAACAAATTTTTAAAGGGTACTTTACTCTTGGAGGTAGACTCTTTTTTTGCATTTTTGTGTCATTTTCGACCGAAAACAGCGCGTCAGCGACACCAAAATGTGGAACAATAACATCCAGGCATAGAACAACCTGGAACAACTTTTATTTTTTCGAGTACAAATTTTTAAAGGGTACTTTACTCTTGGAGGTGGACTCTTTTTTTGCATTTTTGTGTCATTTTCGACCGAAAACAGAGAGGTAACGACACCAAAATGTAGAACAATATTAGATGAGCATAGAACAACCTGGAACAACTTTTATTTTTTCGAGAACAAATTCTTAAAGGGTACTTTACTCTCGGAGGTAGACTCTTTTTTTGCATTTTTGTGTCATTTTCGACCGAAAACAGCGAGTTAGCGGCACCAAAATGTAGAACAATATTAAATGAGCATAGAACAACCTGGAACAACTTTTATTTTTTCGAGTACAAATTTTTAAAGGGTACTTTACTCTTGGAGGTGGACTCTTTTTTTGCATTTTTGTGTCATTTTCGACCGAAAACAGGGAGGTAACGACACCAAAATGTAGAACAATATTAGATGAGCATAGAACAACCTGGAACAACTTTTATTTTTTCGAGAACAAATTCTTAAAGGGTACTTTACTCTTGGAGGTAGACTCTTTTTTTGCATTTTTGTGTCATTTTCGACCGAAAACAGCGAGTTAGCGGCACCAAAATGTAGAACAATATTAAATGAGCATAGAACAACCTGGAACAACTTTTAGTTTTTCCAGAACAAATGTTTAAAGGGTACTTTACTCTTGGAGGTAGACCCTTTTTTTGCATTTTTGTGTCATTTTCGACCGAAAACAGCGCGTCAGCGACACCAAAATGTGGAACAATAACATCCAGGCATAGAACAACCTGGAACAACTTTTAGTTTTTCCAGAACAAATTTTTAAAGGGTACTTTACTCTAGGAGGTAGACTCTTTTTTTGCATTTTTGTGCCATTTTCGACCGAAAACGGCGAGTTAGCGACACCAAAATGTAGAACAATATTAGATGAGCATAGAACAACCTGGAACAACTTTTATTTTTTCCAGAACAAATTTTTAAAGGGTACTTTACTCTTGGAGGTAGATTCTTTATTTTGCATTTTTGTGTCATTTTCGACCGAAAACAGCGCGTCAGCGACACCAAAATGTGGAACAATATTAGATGAGCATAGAACAACCTGGAACAACTTTTATTTTTTCGAGAACAAATTCTTAAAGGGTACTTTACTCTCGGAGGTAGACTCTTTTTTTGCATTTTTGTGTCATTTTCGACCGAAAACAGCGAGTTAGCGGCACCAAAATGTAGAACAATATTAAATGAGCATAGAACAACCTGGAACAACTTTTATTTTTTCGAGTACAAATTTTTAAAGGGTACTTTACTCTTGGAGGTGGACTCTTTTTTTGCATTTTTGTGTCATTTTCGACCGAAAACAGGGAGGTAACGACACCAAAATGTAGAACAATATTAGATGAGCATAGAACAACCTGGAACAACTTTTATTTTTTCGAGAACAAATTCTTAAAGGGTACTTTACTCTTGGAGGTAGACTCTTTTTTTGCATTTTTGTGTCATTTTCGACCGAAAACAGCGAGTTAGCGGCACCAAAATGTAGAACAATATTAAATGAGCATAGAACAACCTGGAACAACTTTTAGTTTTTCCAGAACAAATGTTTAAAGGGTACTTTACTCTTGGAGGTAGACCCTTTTTTTGCATTTTTGTGTCATTTTCGACCGAAAACAGCGCGTCAGCGACACCAAAATGTGGAACAATAACATCCAGGCATAGAACAACCTGGAACAACTTTTAGTTTTTCCAGAACAAATTTTTAAAGGGTACTTTACTCTAGGAGGTAGACTCTTTTTTTGCATTTTTGTGCCATTTTCGACCGAAAACGGCGAGTTAGCGACACCAAAATGTAGAACAATATTAGATGAGCATAGAACAACCTGGAACAACTTTTATTTTTTCCAGAACAAATTTTTAAAGGGTACTTTACTCTTGGAGGTAGATTCTTTATTTTGCATTTTTGTGTCATTTTCGACCGAAAACAGCGCGTCAGCGACACCAAAATGTGGAACAATATTAGATGAGCATAGAACAACCTGGAACAACTTTTATTTTTTCGAGAACAAATTCTTAAAGGGTACTTTACTCTCGGAGGTAGACTCTTTTTTTGCATTTTTGTGTCATTTTCGACCGAAAACAGCGAGTTAGCGGCACCAAAATGTAGAACAATATTAAATGAGCATAGAACAACCTGGAACAACTTTTATTTTTTCGAGTACAAATTTTTAAAGGGTACTTTACTCTTGGAGGTGGACTCTTTTTTTGCATTTTTGTGTCATTTTCGACCGAAAACAGGGAGGTAACGACACCAAAATGTAGAACAATATTAGATGAGCATAGAACAACCTGGAACAACTTTTATTTTTTCGAGAACAAATTCTTAAAGGGTACTTTACTCTTGGAGGTAGACTCTTTTTTTGCATTTTTGTGTCATTTTCGACCGAAAACAGCGAGTTAGCGGCACCAAAATGTAGAACAATATTAAATGAGCATAGAACAACCTGGAACAACTTTTAGTTTTTCCAGAACAAATGTTTAAAGGGTACTTTACTCTTGGAGGTAGACCCTTTTTTTGCATTTTTGTGTCATTTTCGACCGAAAACAGCGCGTCAGCGACACCAAAATGTGGAACAATAACATCCAGGCATAGAACAACCTGGAACAACTTTTAGTTTTTCCAGAACAAATTTTTAAAGGGTACTTTACTCTAGGAGGTAGACTCTTTTTTTGCATTTTTGTGCCATTTTCGACCGAAAACGGCGAGTTAGCGACACCAAAATGTAGAACAATATTAGATGAGCATAGAACAACCTGGAACAACTTTTATTTTTTCCAGAACAAATTTTTAAAGGGTACTTTACTCTTGGAGGTAGATTCTTTATTTTGCATTTTTGTGTCATTTTCGACCGAAAACAGCGCGTCAGCGACACCAAAATGTGGAACAATAACATCCAGGCATAGAACAAGCTGGAACAACTTTTAGTTTTTCCAGAACAAATTTTTAAAGGGTACTTTACTCTTGGAGGTAGACTATTTTTTTTTGCATTTTTGTGTCATTTTCGACCGAAAACAGCGCGTCAGCGACACCAAAATGTGGAACAATATTAGATGAGCATAGAACAACCTAGAACAACTTTTATTTTTTCGAGAACAGATTTTTAAAGGGTACTTTACTCTTGGAGGTAGACTCTTTTTTTGCATTTTTGTGTCATTTTCGACCGAAAACAGGGAGGTAACGACACCAAAATGTAGAACAATATTAGATGAGCATAGAACAACCTGGAACAACTTTTATTTTTTCGAGAACACATTCTTAAAGGGTACTTTACTCTTGGAGGTAGACTCTTTTTTTGAATTTTTGTCATTGTCGACCGAAAAGGGCGAGTTAGCGGGACCAAAATGTAGAACAATATTAAATGAGCATAGAACAACCTGGAACAACTTTTATTTTTTCGAGAACAAATTCTTAAAGGGTACCTTACTCTTGAAGGTAGACTCTTTTTTTGAATTTTTGTCATTTTTGACCTTAAACGGCGCGTCAGCGACACCAAACTGCGGAACAATAACATCCAGGCATAGAACAACCTGGAACAACTTTTAGTTTTTCCAGAACAAATTTTTAAAGGGTACTTTACTCTTGGAGGTAGACTCTTTTTTTGCATTTTTGTGTCATTTTCGACCGAAAACAGCGCGTCAGCGACACCAAAATGTGGAACAATAACATCCAGGCATAGAACAACCTGGAACAACTTTTATTTTTTCGAGTACAAATTTTTAAAGGGTACTTTACTCTTGGAGGTGGACTCTTTTTTTGCATTTTTGTGTCATTTTCGACCGAAAACAGAGAGGTAACGACACCAAAATGTAGAACAATATTAGATGAGCATAGAACAACCTGGAACAACTTTTATTTTTTCGAGAACAAATTCTTAAAGGGTACTTTACTCTCGGAGGTAGACTCTTTTTTTGCATTTTTGTGTCATTTTCGACCGAAAACAGCGAGTTAGCGGCACCAAAATGTAGAACAATATTAAATGAGCATAGAACAACCTGGAACAACTTTTATTTTTTCGAGTACAAATTTTTAAAGGGTACTTTACTCTTGGAGGTGGACTCTTTTTTTGCATTTTTGTGTCATTTTCGACCGAAAACCGGGAGGTAACGACACCAAAATGTAGAACAATATTAGATGAGCATAGAACAACCTGGAACAACTTTTATTTTTTCGAGAACAAATTCTTAAAGGGTACTTTACTCTTGGAGGTAGACTCTTTTTTTGCATTTTTGTGTCATTTTCGACCGAAAACAGCGAGTTAGCGGCACCAAAATGTAGAACAATATTAAATGAGCATAGAACAACCTGGAACAACTTTTAATTTTTCCAGAACAAATGTTTAAAGGGTACTTTACTCTTGGAGGTAGACCCTTTTTTTGCATTTTTGTGTCATTTTCGACCGAAAACAGCGCGTCAGCGACACCAAAATGTGGAACAATAACATCCAGGCATAGAACAACCTGGAACAACTTTTAGTTTTTCCAGAACAAATTTTTAAAGGGTACTTTACTCTAGGAGGTAGACTCTTTTTTTGCATTTTTGTGCCATTTTCGACCGAAAACGGCGAGTTAGCGACACCAAAATGTAGAACAATATTAGATGAGCATAGAACAACCTGGAACAACTTTTATTTTTTCCAGAACAAATTTTTAAAGGGTACTTTACTCTTGGAGGTAGATTCTTTATTTTGCATTTTTGTGTCATTTTCGACCGAAAACAGCGCGTCAGCGACACCAAAATGTGGAACAATATTAGATGAGCATAGAACAACCTGGAACAACTTTTAGTTTTTCCAGAACAAATTTTTAAAGGGTACTTTACTCTTGGAGGTAGACCCTTTTTTCGCATTTTTGTGTCATTTTCGACCGAAAACTACGCGTCAGCGACACCAAAATGTGGAACAATAACATCCAGGCATAGAACAACCTGGAACAACTTTTAGTTTTTCCAGAACAAATTTTTAAAGGGTACTTTACTCTTGGAGGTAGACTCTTTTTTTTGCATTTTTGTGCCATTTTTGACCGAAAACGGCGAGTTAACGACACCAAAATGTAGAACAATATTAGATGAGCATAGAACAACCTGGAACAACCTTTAGTTTTTCCAGAACAAATTTTTAAAGGGTACTTTACTCTTGGAGGTAGGCTCTTTTTTTGAATTTTTGTCATTTTCGACCGAAAAGGGCGAGTTAGCGGCACCAAAATGTAGAACAATATTAAATGAGCATAGAACAACCTGGAACAACTTTTATTTTTTCGAGAACAAATTCTTAAAGGGTACTTTACTCTTGAAGGTAGACTCTGTTTTTGAATTTTTGTCATTTTCGAACGAAAACAGCGCGTCAGCGACACCAAAATGTGGAACAATAACATCCAGGCATAGAACAACCTGGAACAACTTTTAGTTTTTCCAGAACAAATTTTTAAAGGGTACTTTACTCTAGGAGGTAGACTCTTTTTTTGCATTTTTGTGCCATTTTCGACCGAAAACGGCGAGTTAGCGACACCAAAATGTAGAACAATATTAGATGAGCATAGAACAACCTGGAACAACTTTTATTTTTTCCAGAACAAATTTTTAAAGGGTACTTTACTCTTGGAGGTAGATTCTTTATTTTGCATTTTTGTGTCATTTTCGACCGAAAACAGCGCGTCAGCGACACCAAAATGTGGAACAATAACATCCAGGCATAGAACAACCTGGAACAACTTTTATTTTTTCGAGTACAAATTTTTAAAGGGTACTTTACTCTTGGAGGTGGACTCTTTTTTTGCATTTTTGTGTCATTTTCGACCGAAAACAGAGAGGTAACGACACCAAAATGTAGAACAATATTAGATGAGCATAGAACAACCTGGAACAACTTTTATTTTTTCGAGAACACATTCTTAAAGGGTACTTTACTCTTGGAGGTAGACCCTTTTTTTGAATTTTTGTGTCATTTTCGACCGAAAACAGCGCGTCAGCGACACCAAAATGTGGAACAATAACATCCAGGCATAGAACAAGCTGGAACAACTTTTAGTTTTTCCAGAACAAATTTTTAAAGGGTACTTTACTCTTGGAGGTGGACTATTTTTTTTTGCATTTTTGTGTCATTTTCGACCGAAAACAGCGCGTCAGCGACACCAAAATGTGGAACAATATTAGATGAGCATAGAACAACCTGGAACAACTTTTATTTTTTCGAGAACAGATTTTTAAAGGGTACTTTACTCTTGGAGGTAGACTCTTTTTTTGCATTTTTGTGTCATTTTCGACCGAAAACAGGGAGGTAACGACACCAAAATGTAGAACAATATTAGATGAGCATAGAACAACCTGGAACAACTTTTATTTTTTCGAGAACACATTCTTAAAGGGTACTTTACTCTTGGAGGTAGACTCTTTTTTTGAATTTTTGTCATTGTCGACCGAAAAGGGCGAGTTAGCGGGACCAAAATGTAGAACAATATTAAATGAGCATAGAACAACCTGGAACAACTTTTATTTTTTCGAGAACCAATTCTTAAAGGGTACTTTACTCTTGAAGGTAGACTCTTTTTTTGAATTTTTGTCATTTTCGAACGAAAAGGGCGAGTTAGCGGCACCAAAATGTAGAACAATAGTAAATGAGCATAGAACAACCTGAAACAACTTTTATTTTTTCCAGAACAAATTTTTAAAGGGTACTTTACTCTTGGAGGTAGACTTTTTTTGCATTTTTGTGTCATTTTTGACCTTAAACGGCGCGTCAGCGACACCAAACTGCGGAACAATAACATCCAGGCATAGAACAACCTGGAACAACTTTTAGTTTTTCCAGAACAAATTTTTAAAGGGTACTTTACTCTTGGAGGTAGACTCTTTTTTTGCATTTTTGTGTCATTTTCGACCGAAAACAGCGCGTCAGCGACACCAAAATGTGGAACAATAACATCCAGGCATAGAACAACCTGGAACAACTTTTATTTTTTCGAGTACAAATTTTTAAAGGGTACTTTACTCTTGGAGGTGGACTCTTTTTTTGCATTTTTGTGTCATTTTCGACCGAAAACAGAGAGGTAACGACACCAAAATGTAGAACAATATTAGATGAGCATAGAACAACCTGGAACAACTTTTATTTTTTCGAGAACAAATTCTTAAAGGGTACTTTACTCTCGGAGGTAGACTCTTTTTTTGCATTTTTGTGTCATTTTCGACCGAAAACAGCGAGTTAGCGGCACCAAAATGTAGAACAATATTAAATGAGCATAGAACAACCTGGAACAACTTTTATTTTTTCGAGTACAAATTTTTAAAGGGTACTTTACTCTTGGAGGTGGACTCTTTTTTTGCATTTTTGTGTCATTTTCGACCGAAAACAGGGAGGTAACGACACCAAAATGTAGAACAATATTAGATGAGCATAGAACAACCTGGAACAACTTTTATTTTTTCGAGAACAAATTCTTAAAGGGTACTTTACTCTTGGAGGTAGACTCTTTTTTTGCATTTTTGTGTCATTTTCGACCGAAAACAGCGAGTTAGCGGCACCAAAATGTAGAACAATATTAAATGAGCATAGAACAACCTGGAACAACTTTTAGTTTTTCCAGAACAAATGTTTAAAGGGTACTTTACTCTTGGAGGTAGACCCTTTTTTTGCATTTTTGTGTCATTTTCGACCGAAAACAGCGCGTCAGCGACACCAAAATGTGGAACAATAACATCCAGGCATAGAACAACCTGGAACAACTTTTAGTTTTTCCAGAACAAATTTTTAA
Source organism: Priocnemis perturbator (assembly GCA_963942575.1). NCBI lineage: Eukaryota > Metazoa > Arthropoda > Insecta > Hymenoptera > Pompilidae > Priocnemis > Priocnemis perturbator. The sequence continues at coordinate 31,756 of OZ012654.1, forward strand.
AGGGTACTTTACTCTAGGAGGTAGACTCTTTTTTTGCATTTTTGTGCCATTTTCGACCGAAAACGGCGAGTTAGCGACACCAAAATGTAGAACAATATTAGATGAGCATAGAACAACCTGGAACAACTTTTATTTTTTCCAGAACAAATTTTTAAAGGGTACTTTACTCTTGGAGGTAGATTCTTTATTTTGCATTTTTGTGTCATTTTCGACCGAAAACAGCGCGTCAGCGACACCAAAATGTGGAACAATATTAGATGAGCATAGAACAACCTGGAACAACTTTTATTTTTTCGAGAACAAATTCTTAAAGGGTACTTTACTCTCGGAGGTAGACTCTTTTTTTGCATTTTTGTGTCATTTTCGACCGAAAACAGCGAGTTAGCGGCACCAAAATGTAGAACAATATTAAATGAGCATAGAACAACCTGGAACAACTTTTATTTTTTCGAGTACAAATTTTTAAAGGGTACTTTACTCTTGGAGGTGGACTCTTTTTTTGCATTTTTGTGTCATTTTCGACCGAAAACAGGGAGGTAACGACACCAAAATGTAGAACAATATTAGATGAGCATAGAACAACCTGGAACAACTTTTATTTTTTCGAGAACAAATTCTTAAAGGGTACTTTACTCTTGGAGGTAGACTCTTTTTTTGCATTTTTGTGTCATTTTCGACCGAAAACAGCGAGTTAGCGGCACCAAAATGTAGAACAATATTAAATGAGCATAGAACAACCTGGAACAACTTTTAGTTTTTCCAGAACAAATGTTTAAAGGGTACTTTACTCTTGGAGGTAGACCCTTTTTTTGCATTTTTGTGTCATTTTCGACCGAAAACAGCGCGTCAGCGACACCAAAATGTGGAACAATAACATCCAGGCATAGAACAACCTGGAACAACTTTTAGTTTTTCCAGAACAAATTTTTAAAGGGTACTTTACTCTAGGAGGTAGACTCTTTTTTTGCATTTTTGTGCCATTTTCGACCGAAAACGGCGAGTTAGCGACACCAAAATGTAGAACAATATTAGATGAGCATAGAGCAACCTGGAACAACTTTTATTTTTTCCAGAACAAATTTTTAAAGGGTACTTTACTCTTGGAGGTAGATTCTTTATTTTGCATTTTTGTGTCATTTTCGACCGAAAACAGCGAGTTAGCGGCACCAAAATGTAGAACAATATTAAATGAGCATAGAACAACCTGGAACAACTTTTAATTTTTCCAGAACAAATGTTTAAAGGGTACTTTACTCTTGGAGGTAGACCCTTTTTTTGCATTTTTGTGTCATTTTCGACCGAAAACAGCGCGTCAGCGACACCAAAATGTGGAACAATAACATCCAGGCATAGAACAACCTGGAACAACTTTTAGTTTTTCCAGAACAAATTTTTAAAGGGTACTTTACTCTAGGAGGTAGACTCTTTTTTTGCATTTTTGTGCCATTTTCGACCGAAAACGGCGAGTTAGCGACACCAAAATGTAGAACAATATTAGATGAGCATAGAACAACCTGGAACAACTTTTATTTTTTCCAGAACAAATTTTTAAAGGGTACTTTACTCTTGGAGGTAGATTCTTTATTTTGCATTTTTGTGTCATTTTCGACCGAAAACAGCGCGTCAGCGACACCAAAATGTGGAACAATAACATCCAGGCATAGAACAACCTGGAACAACTTTTATTTTTTCGAGTACAAATTTTTAAAGGGTACTTTACTCTTGGAGGTGGACTCTTTTTTTGCATTTTTGTGTCATTTTCGACCGAAAACAGAGAGGTAACGACACCAAAATGTAGAACAATATTAGATGAGCATAGAACAACCTGGAACAACTTTTATTTTTTCGAGAACACATTCTTAAAGGGTACTTTACTCTTGGAGGTAGACCCTTTTTTTGAATTTTTGTGTCATTTTCGACCGAAAACAGCGCGTCAGCGACACCAAAATGTGGAACAATAACATCCAGGCATAGAACAAGCTGGAACAACTTTTAGTTTTTCCAGAACAAATTTTTAAAGGGTACTTTACTCTTGGAGGTGGACTATTTTTTTTTGCATTTTTGTGTCATTTTCGACCGAAAACAGCGCGTCAGCGACACCAAAATGTGGAACAATATTAGATGAGCATAGAACAACCTGGAACAACTTTTATTTTTTCGAGAACAGATTTTTAAAGGGTACTTTACTCTTGGAGGTAGACTCTTTTTTTGCATTTTTGTGTCATTTTCGACCGAAAACAGGGAGGTAACGACACCAAAATGTAGAACAATATTAGATGAGCATAGAACAACCTGGAACAACTTTTATTTTTTCGAGAACACATTCTTAAAGGGTACTTTACTCTTGGAGGTAGACTCTTTTTTTGAATTTTTGTCATTGTCGACCGAAAAGGGCGAGTTAGCGGGACCAAAATGTAGAACAATATTAAATGAGCATAGAACAACCTGGAACAACTTTTATTTTTTCGAGAACCAATTCTTAAAGGGTACTTTACTCTTGAAGGTAGACTCTTTTTTTGAATTTTTGTCATTTTCGAACGAAAAGGGCGAGTTAGCGGCACCAAAATGTAGAACAATAGTAAATGAGCATAGAACAACCTGAAACAACTTTTATTTTTTCCAGAACAAATTTTTAAAGGGTACTTTACTCTTGGAGGTAGACTTTTTTTGCATTTTTGTGTCATTTTTGACCTTAAACGGCGCGTCAGCGACACCAAACTGCGGAACAATAACATCCAGGCATAGAACAACCTGGAACAACTTTTAGTTTTTCCAGAACAAATTTTTAAAGGGTACTTTACTCTTGGAGGTAGACTCTTTTTTTGCATTTTTGTGTCATTTTCGACCGAAAACAGCGCGTCAGCGACACCAAAATGTGGAACAATAACATCCAGGCATAGAACAACCTGGAACAACTTTTATTTTTTCGAGTACAAATTTTTAAAGGGTACTTTACTCTTGGAGGTGGACTCTTTTTTTGCATTTTTGTGTCATTTTCGACCGAAAACAGAGAGGTAACGACACCAAAATGTAGAACAATATTAGATGAGCATAGAACAACCTGGAACAACTTTTATTTTTTCGAGAACAAATTCTTAAAGGGTACTTTACTCTCGGAGGTAGACTCTTTTTTTGCATTTTTGTGTCATTTTCGACCGAAAACAGCGAGTTAGCGGCACCAAAATGTAGAACAATATTAAATGAGCATAGAACAACCTGGAACAACTTTTATTTTTTCGAGTACAAATTTTTAAAGGGTACTTTACTCTTGGAGGTGGACTCTTTTTTTGCATTTTTGTGTCATTTTCGACCGAAAACAGGGAGGTAACGACACCAAAATGTAGAACAATATTAGATGAGCATAGAACAACCTGGAACAACTTTTATTTTTTCGAGAACAAATTCTTAAAGGGTACTTTACTCTTGGAGGTAGACTCTTTTTTTGCATTTTTGTGTCATTTTCGACCGAAAACAGCGAGTTAGCGGCACCAAAATGTAGAACAATATTAAATGAGCATAGAACAACCTGGAACAACTTTTAGTTTTTCCAGAACAAATGTTTAAAGGGTACTTTACTCTTGGAGGTAGACCCTTTTTTTGCATTTTTGTGTCATTTTCGACCGAAAACAGCGCGTCAGCGACACCAAAATGTGGAACAATAACATCCAGGCATAGAACAACCTGGAACAACTTTTAGTTTTTCCAGAACAAATTTTTAAAGGGTACTTTACTCTAGGAGGTAGACTCTTTTTTTGCATTTTTGTGCCATTTTCGACCGAAAACGGCGAGTTAGCGACACCAAAATGTAGAACAATATTAGATGAGCATAGAACAACCTGGAACAACTTTTATTTTTTCCAGAACAAATTTTTAAAGGGTACTTTACTCTTGGAGGTAGATTCTTTATTTTGCATTTTTGTGTCATTTTCGACCGAAAACAGCGCGTCAGCGACACCAAAATGTGGAACAATATTAGATGAGCATAGAACAACCTGGAACAACTTTTATTTTTTCGAGAACAAATTCTTAAAGGGTACTTTACTCTCGGAGGTAGACTCTTTTTTTGCATTTTTGTGTCATTTTCGACCGAAAACAGCGAGTTAGCGGCACCAAAATGTAGAACAATATTAAATGAGCATAGAACAACCTGGAACAACTTTTATTTTTTCGAGTACAAATTTTTAAAGGGTACTTTACTCTTGGAGGTGGACTCTTTTTTTGCATTTTTGTGTCATTTTCGACCGAAAACAGGGAGGTAACGACACCAAAATGTAGAACAATATTAGATGAGCATAGAACAACCTGGAACAACTTTTATTTTTTCGAGAACAAATTCTTAAAGGGTACTTTACTCTTGGAGGTAGACTCTTTTTTTGCATTTTTGTGTCATTTTCGACCGAAAACAGCGAGTTAGCGGCACCAAAATGTAGAACAATATTAAATGAGCATAGAACAACCTGGAACAACTTTTAGTTTTTCCAGAACAAATGTTTAAAGGGTACTTTACTCTTGGAGGTAGACCCTTTTTTTTGCATTTTTGTGTCATTTTCGACCGAAAACAGCGCGTCAGCGACACCAAAATGTGGAACAATAACATCCAGGCATAGAACAACCTGGAACAACTTTTAGTTTTTCCAGAACAAATTTTTAAAGGGTACTTTACTCTAGGAGGTAGACTCTTTTTTTGCATTTTTGTGCCATTTTCGACCGAAAACGGCGAGTTAGCGACACCAAAATGTAGAACAATATTAGATGAGCATAGAGCAACCTGGAACAACTTTTATTTTTTCCAGAACAAATTTTTAAAGGGTACTTTACTCTTGGAGGTAGATTCTTTATTTTGCATTTTTGTGTCATTTTCGACCGAAAACAGCGAGTTAGCGGCACCAAAATGTAGAACAATATTAAATGAGCATAGAACAACCTGGAACAACTTTTAATTTTTCCAGAACAAATGTTTAAAGGGTACTTTACTCTTGGAGGTAGACCCTTTTTTTGCATTTTTGTGTCATTTTCGACCGAAAACAGCGCGTCAGCGACACCAAAATGTGGAACAATAACATCCAGGCATAGAACAACCTGGAACAACTTTTAGTTTTTCCAGAACAAATTTTTAAAGGGTACTTTACTCTAGGAGGTAGACTCTTTTTTTGCATTTTTGTGCCATTTTCGACCGAAAACGGCGAGTTAGCGACACCAAAATGTAGAACAATATTAGATGAGCATAGAACAACCTGGAACAACTTTTATTTTTTCCAGAACAAATTTTTAAAGGGTACTTTACTCTTGGAGGTAGATTCTTTATTTTGCATTTTTGTGTCATTTTCGACCGAAAACAGCGCGTCAGCGACACCAAAATGTGGAACAATATTAGATGAGCATAGAACAACCTGGAACAACTTTTAGTTTTTCCAGAACAAATTTTTAAAGGGTACTTTACTCTTGGAGGTAGACCCTTTTTTCGCATTTTTGTGTCATTTTCGACCGAAAACTACGCGTCAGCGACACCAAAATGTGGAACAATAACATCCAGGCATAGAACAACCTGGAACAACTTTTAGTTTTTCCAGAACAAATTTTTAAAGGGTACTTTACTCTTGGAGGTAGACTCTTTTTTTTGCATTTTTGTGCCATTTTTGACCGAAAACGGCGAGTTAACGACACCAAAATGTAGAACAATATTAGATGAGCATAGAACAACCTGGAACAACCTTTAGTTTTTCCAGAACAAATTTTTAAAGGGTACTTTACTCTTGGAGGTAGGCTCTTTTTTTGAATTTTTGTCATTTTCGACCGAAAAGGGCGAGTTAGCGGCACCAAAATGTAGAACAATATTAAATGAGCATAGAACAACCTGGAACAACTTTTATTTTTTCGAGAACAAATTCTTAAAGGGTACTTTACTCTTGAAGGTAGACTCTTTTTTTGAATTTTTGTCATTTTCGAACGAAAACAGCGCGTCAGCGACACCAAAATGTGGAACAATAACATCCAGGCATAGAACAACCTGGAACAACTTTTAGTTTTTCCAGAACAAATTTTTAAAGGGTACTTTACTCTAGGAGGTAGACTCTTTTTTTGCATTTTTGTGCCATTTTCGACCGAAAACGGCGAGTTAGCGACACCAAAATGTAGAACAATATTAGATGAGCATAGAACAACCTGGAACAACTTTTATTTTTTCCAGAACAAATTTTTAAAGGGTACTTTACTCTTGGAGGTAGATTCTTTATTTTGCATTTTTGTGTCATTTTCGACCGAAAACAGCGCGTCAGCGACACCAAAATGTGGAACAATATTAGATGAGCATAGAACAACCTGGAACAACTTTTAGTTTTTCCAGAACAAATTTTTAAAGGGTACTTTACTCTTGGAGGTAGACCCTTTTTTCGCATTTTTGTGTCATTTTCGACCGAAAACTACGCGTCAGCGACACCAAAATGTGGAACAATAACATCCAGGCATAGAACAACCTGGAACAACTTTTAGTTTTTCCAGAACAAATTTTTAAAGGGTACTTTACTCTTGGAGGTAGACTCTTTTTTTTGCATTTTTGTGCCATTTTTGACCGAAAACGGCGAGTTAACGACACCAAAATGTAGAACAATATTAGATGAGCATAGAACAACCTGGAACAACCTTTAGTTTTTCCAGAACAAATTTTTAAAGGGTACTTTACTCTTGGAGGTAGGCTCTTTTTTTGAATTTTTGTCATTTTCGACCGAAAAGGGCGAGTTAGCGGCACCAAAATGTAGAACAATATTAAATGAGCATAGAACAACCTGGAACAACTTTTATTTTTTCGAGAACAAATTCTTAAAGGGTACTTTACTCTTGAAGGTAGACTCTTTTTTTGAATTTTTGTCATTTTCGAACGAAAACAGCGCGTCAGCGACACCAAAATGTGGAACAATAACATCCAGGCATAGAACAACCTGGAACAACTTTTAGTTTTTCCAGAACAAATTTTTAAAGGGTACTTTACTCTAGGAGGTAGACTCTTTTTTTGCATTTTTGTGCCATTTTCGACCGAAAACGGCGAGTTAGCGACACCAAAATGTAGAACAATATTAGATGAGCATAGAACAACCTGGAACAACTTTTATTTTTTCCAGAACAAATTTTTAAAGGGTACTTTACTCTTGGAGGTAGATTCTTTATTTTGCATTTTTGTGTCATTTTCGACCGAAAACAGCGCGTCAGCGACACCAAAATGTGGAACAATATTAGATGAGCATAGAACAACCTGGAACAACTTTTAGTTTTTCCAGAACAAATTTTTAAAGGGTACTTTACTCTTGGAGGTAGACCCTTTTTTCGCATTTTTGTGTCATTTTCGACCGAAAACTGCGCGTCAGCGACACCAAAATGTGGAACAATAACATCCAGGCATAGAACAACCTGGAACAACTTTTAGTTTTTCCAGAACAAATTTTTAAAGGGTACTTTACTCTTGGAGGTAGACTCTTTTTTTTGCATTTTTGTGCCATTTTTGACCGAAAACGGCGAGTTAACGACACCAAAATGTAGAACAATATTAGATGAGCATAGAACAACCTGGAACAACCTTTAGTTTTTCCAGAACAAATTTTTAAAGGGTACTTTACTCTTGGAGGTAGGCTCTTTTTTTGAATTTTTGTCATTTTCGACCGAAAAGGGCGAGTTAGCGGCACCAAAATGTAGAACAATATTAAATGAGCATAGAACAACCTGGAACAACTTTTATTTTTTCGAGAACAAATTCTTAAAGGGTACTTTACTCTTGAAGGTAGACTCTTTTTTTGAATTTTTGTCATTTTCGAACGAAAACAGGGAGGTAACGACACCAAAATGTAGAACAATATTAGATGAGCATAGAACAACCTGGAACAACTTTTATTTTTTCGAGAACACATTCTTAAAGGGTACTTTACTCTTGGAGGTAGACTCTTTTTTTGAATTTTTGTGTCATTTTTGACCTTAAACGGCGCGTCAGCGACACCAAACTGCGGAACAATAACATCCAGGCATAGAACAACCTGGAACAACTTTTAGTTTTTCCAGAACAAATTTTTAAAGGGTACTTTACTCTTGGAGGTAGACTCTTTTTTTGCATTTTTGTGTCATTTTCGACCGAAAACAGCGCGTCAGCGACACCAAAATGTGGAACAATAACATCCAGGCATAGAACAACCTGGAACAACTTTTATTTTTTCGAGTACAAATTTTTAAAGGGTACTTTACTCTTGGAGGTGGACTCTTTTTTTGCATTTTTGTGTCATTTTCGACCGAAAACAGAGAGGTAACGACACCAAAATGTAGAACAATATTAGATGAGCATAGAACAACCTGGAACAACTTTTATTTTTTCGAGAACACATTCTTAAAGGGTACTTTACTCTTGGAGGTAGACCCTTTTTTTGAATTTTTGTGTCATTTTCGACCGAAAACAGCGCGTCAGCGACACCAAAATGTGGAACAATAACATCCAGGCATAGAACAAGCTGGAACAACTTTTAGTTTTTCCAGAACAAATTTTTAAAGGGTACTTTACTCTTGGAGGTGGACTATTTTTTTTTGCATTTTTGTGTCATTTTCGACCGAAAACAGCGCGTCAGCGACACCAAAATGTGGAACAATATTAGATGAGCATAGAACAACCTGGAACAACTTTTATTTTTTCGAGAACAGATTTTTAAAGGGTACTTTACTCTTGGAGGTAGACTCTTTTTTTGCATTTTTGTGTCATTTTCGACCGAAAACAGGGAGGTAACGACACCAAAATGTAGAACAATATTAGATGAGCATAGAACAACCTGGAACAACTTTTATTTTTTCGAGAACACATTCTTAAAGGGTACTTTACTCTTGGAGGTAGACTCTTTTTTTGAATTTTTGTCATTGTCGACCGAAAAGGGCGAGTTAGCGGGACCAAAATGTAGAACAATATTAAATGAGCATAGAACAACCTGGAACAACTTTTATTTTTTCGAGAACAAATTCTTAAAGGGTACTTTACTCTTGAAGGTAGACTCTTTTTTTGAATTTTTGTCATTTTCGAACGAAAAGGGCGAGTTAGCGGCACCAAAATGTAGAACAATAGTAAATGAGCATAGAACAACCTGAAACAACTTTTATTTTTTCCAGAACAAATTTTTAAAGGGTACTTTACTCTTGGAGGTAGACTTTTTTTGCATTTTTGTGTCATTTTTGACCTTAAACGGCGCGTCAGCGACACCAAACTGCGGAACAATAACATCCAGGCATAGAACAACCTGGAACAACTTTTAGTTTTTCCAGAACAAATTTTTAAAGGGTACTTTACTCTTGGAGGTAGACTCTTTTTTTGCATTTTTGTGTCATTTTCGACCGAAAACAGCGCGTCAGCGACACCAAAATGTGGAACAATAACATCCAGGCATAGAACAACCTGGAACAACTTTTATTTTTTCGAGTACAAATTTTTAAAGGGTACTTTACTCTTGGAGGTAGACCCTTTTTTCGCATTTTTGTGTCATTTTCGACCGAAAACTACGCGTCAGCGACACCAAAATGTGGAACAATAACATCCAGGCATAGAACAACCTGGAACAACTTTTAGTTTTTCCAGAACAAATTTTTAAAGGGTACTTTACTCTTGGAGGTAGACTCTTTTTTTTGCATTTTTGTGCCATTTTTGACCGAAAACGGCGAGTTAACGACACCAAAATGTAGAACAATATTAGATGAGCATAGAACAACCTGGAACAACCTTTAGTTTTTCCAGAACAAATTTTTAAAGGGTACTTTACTCTTGGAGGTAGGCTCTTTTTTTGAATTTTTGTCATTTTCGACCGAAAAGGGCGAGTTAGCGGCACCAAAATGTAGAACAATATTAAATGAGCATAGAACAACCTGGAACAACTTTTATTTTTTCGAGAACAAATTCTTAAAGGGTACTTTACTCTTGAAGGTAGACTCTTTTTTTGAATTTTTGTCATTTTCGAACGAAAACAGCGCGTCAGCGACACCAAAATGTGGAACAATAACATCCAGGCATAGAACAACCTGGAACAACTTTTAGTTTTTCCAGAACAAATTTTTAAAGGGTACTTTACTCTAGGAGGTAGACTCTTTTTTTGCATTTTTGTGCCATTTTCGACCGAAAACGGCGAGTTAGCGACACCAAAATGTAGAACAATATTAGATGAGCATAGAACAACCTGGAACAACTTTTATTTTTTCCAGAACAAATTTTTAAAGGGTACTTTACTCTTGGAGGTAGATTCTTTATTTTGCATTTTTGTGTCATTTTCGACCGAAAACAGCGCGTCAGCGACACCAAAATGTGGAACAATATTAGATGAGCATAGAACAACCTGGAACAACTTTTAGTTTTTCCAGAACAAATTTTTAAAGGGTACTTTACTCTTGGAGGTAGACCCTTTTTTCGCATTTTTGTGTCATTTTCGACCGAAAACTGCGCGTCAGCGACACCAAAATGTGGAACAATAACATCCAGGCATAGAACAACCTGGAACAACTTTTAGTTTTTCCAGAACAAATTTTTAAAGGGTACTTTACTCTTGGAGGTAGACTCTTTTTTTTGCATTTTTGTGCCATTTTTGACCGAAAACGGCGAGTTAACGACACCAAAATGTAGAACAATATTAGATGAGCATAGAACAACCTGGAACAACCTTTAGTTTTTCCAGAACAAATTTTTAAAGGGTACTTTACTCTTGGAGGTAGGCTCTTTTTTTGAATTTTTGTCATTTTCGACCGAAAAGGGCGAGTTAGCGGCACCAAAATGTAGAACAATATTAAATGAGCATAGAACAACCTGGAACAACTTTTATTTTTTCGAGAACAAATTCTTAAAGGGTACTTTACTCTTGAAGGTAGACTCTTTTTTTGAATTTTTGTCATTTTCGAACGAAAACAGGGAGGTAACGACACCAAAATGTAGAACAATATTAGATGAGCATAGAACAACCTGGAACAACTTTTATTTTTTCGAGAACACATTCTTAAAGGGTACTTTACTCTTGGAGGTAGACTCTTTTTTTGAATTTTTGTGTCATTTTTGACCTTAAACGGCGCGTCAGCGACACCAAACTGCGGAACAATAACATCCAGGCATAGAACAACCTGGAACAACTTTTAGTTTTTCCAGAACAAATTTTTAAAGGGTACTTTACTCTTGGAGGTAGACTCTTTTTTTGCATTTTTGTGTCATTTTCGACCGAAAACAGCGCGTCAGCGACACCAAAATGTGGAACAATAACATCCAGGCATAGAACAACCTGGAACAACTTTTATTTTTTCGAGTACAAATTTTTAAAGGGTACTTTACTCTTGGAGGTGGACTCTTTTTTTGCATTTTTGTGTCATTTTCGACCGAAAACAGAGAGGTAACGACACCAAAATGTAGAACAATATTAGATGAGCATAGAACAACCTGGAACAACTTTTATTTTTTCGAGAACACATTCTTAAAGGGTACTTTACTCTTGGAGGTAGACCCTTTTTTTGAATTTTTGTGTCATTTTCGACCGAAAACAGCGCGTCAGCGACACCAAAATGTGGAACAATAACATCCAGGCATAGAACAAGCTGGAACAACTTTTAGTTTTTCCAGAACAAATTTTTAAAGGGTACTTTACTCTTGGAGGTGGACTATTTTTTTTTGCATTTTTGTGTCATTTTCGACCGAAAACAGCGCGTCAGCGACACCAAAATGTGGAACAATATTAGATGAGCATAGAACAACCTGGAACAACTTTTATTTTTTCGAGAACAGATTTTTAAAGGGTACTTTACTCTTGGAGGTAGACTCTTTTTTTGCATTTTTGTGTCATTTTCGACCGAAAACAGGGAGGTAACGACACCAAAATGTAGAACAATATTAGATGAGCATAGAACAACCTGGAACAACTTTTATTTTTTCGAGAACACATTCTTAAAGGGTACTTTACTCTTGGAGGTAGACTCTTTTTTTGAATTTTTGTCATTGTCGACCGAAAAGGGCGAGTTAGCGGGACCAAAATGTAGAACAATATTAAATGAGCATAGAACAACCTGGAACAACTTTTATTTTTTCGAGAACAAATTCTTAAAGGGTACTTTACTCTTGAAGGTAGACTCTTTTTTTGAATTTTTGTCATTTTCGAACGAAAAGGGCGAGTTAGCGGCACCAAAATGTAGAACAATAGTAAATGAGCATAGAACAACCTGGAACAACTTTTAGTTTTTCCAGAACAAATTTTTAAAGGGTACTTTACTCTAGGAGGTAGACTCTTTTTTTGCATTTTTGTGCCATTTTCGACCGAAAACGGCGAGTTAGCGACACCAAAATGTAGAACAATATTAGATGAGCATAGAACAACCTGGAACAACTTTTATTTTTTCCAGAACAAATTTTTAAAGGGTACTTTACTCTTGGAGGTAGATTCTTTATTTTGCATTTTTGTGTCATTTTCGACCGAAAACAGCGCGTCAGCGACACCAAAATGTGGAACAATATTAGATGAGCATAGAACAACCTGGAACAACTTTTAGTTTTTCCAGAACAAATTTTTAAAGGGTACTTTACTCTTGGAGGTAGACCCTTTTTTCGCATTTTTGTGTCATTTTCGACCGAAAACTGCGCGTCAGCGACACCAAAATGTGGAACAATAACATCCAGGCATAGAACAACCTGGAACAACTTTTAGTTTTTCCAGAACAAATTTTGAAAGGGTACTTTACTCTTGGAGGTAGACTCTTTTTTTGCATTTTTGTGCCATTTTCGACCGAAAACGGCGAGTTAGCGGCACCAAAATGTAGAACAATATTAAATGAGCATAGAACAACCTGGAGCAACTTTTATTTTTTCGAGAACAAATTTTTAAAGGGTACTTTACTCTTGGAGGTAGACTCTTTTTTTGCATTTTTGTGTCATTTTTTACCTTAAACGGCACGTCAGCGACACCAAAATGTGGAACAATAACATCCAGGCATAGAACAACCTGGAACAACTTTTAGTTTTTCCAGAACAAATTTTTAAAGGGTACTTTACTCTTGGAGGTAGACTCTTTTTTTGAATTTTTGTCATTTTCGACCGAAAAGGGCGAGTTAGCGGCACCAAAATGTGGAACAATATTAGATGAGCATAGAACAACCTCGAACAACTTTTATTTTTTTGAGAACAAATTTTTAAAGGGTACTTTACTCTTGAAGGTAGACTCTTTTTTTGCATTTTTGTGTCATTTTCGACCGAAAACAGGGAGGTAACGACACCAAAATGTAGAACAATATTAGATGAGCGTAGAACAACCTGGAACAACTTTTATTTTTTCGAGAACAAATTTTTAAAGGGTACTTTACTCTTGGAGGTAGACTCTTTTTTTGCAATTTTGTGTAATTTTCGACCGAAAACAGCGAGTTAGCGGCACCAAAATGTAGAACAATATTAAATGAGCATAGAACAACCTGGAACAACTTTTAGTTTTTCCAGAACAAATTTTTAAAGGGTACTTTACTCTTGGAGGTAGACCCTTTTTTTGCATTTTTGTGTCATTTTCGACCGAAAACAGCGCGTCAGCGACACCAAAATGTGGAACAATAACATCCAGGCATAAAACAACCTGGAACAACTTTTAGTTTTTCCAGAACAAATTTTTAAAGGGTACTTTACTCTTGGAGGTAGACTCTTTTTTTTGCATTTTTGTGCCATTTTTGACCGAAAACGGCGAGTTAACGACACCAAAATGTAGAACAATATTAGATGAGCATAGAACAACCTGGAACAACCTTTAGTTTTTCCAGAACAAATTTTTAAAGGGTACTTTACTCTTGGAGGTAGGCTCTTTTTTTGAATTTTTGTCATTTTCGACCGAAAAGGGCGAGTTAGCGGCACCAAAATGTAGAACAATATTAAATGAGCATAGAACAACCTGGAACAACTTTTATTTTTTCGAGAACAAATTCTTAAAGGGTACTTTACTCTTGAAGGTAGACTCTTTTTTTGAATTTTTGTCATTTTCGAACGAAAAGGGCGAGTTAGCGGCACCAAAATGTAGAACAATAGTAAATGAGCATAGAACAACCTGGAACAACTTTTCTTTTTCCAGAACAAATTTTTAAAGGGTACTTTACTCTTGGAGGTAGACTCTTTTTTTGCATTTTTGTGTCATTTTTGACCTTAAACGGCGCGTCAGCGACACCAAACTGCGGAACAATAACATCCAGGCATAGAACAACCTGGAACAACTTTTAGTTTTTCCAGAACAAATTTTTAAAGGGTACTTTACTCTTGGAGGTAGACTCTTTTTTTGCATTTTTGTGTCATTTTCGACCGAAAACAGCGCGTCAGCGACACCAAAATGTGGAACAATAACATCCAGGCATAGAACAACCTGGAACAACTTTTATTTTTTCGAGTACAAATTTTTAAAGGGTACTTTACTCTTGGAGGTGGACTCTTTTTTTGCATTTTTGTGTCATTTTCGACCGAAAACAGAGAGGTAACGACACCAAAATGTAGAACAATATTAGATGAGCATAGAACAACCTGGAACAACTTTTATTTTTTCGAGAACACATTCTTAAAGGGTACTTTACTCTTGGAGGTAGACCCTTTTTTTGCATTTTTGTGTCATTTTCGACCGAAAACAGCGCGTCAGCGACACCAAAATGTGGAACAATACCATCCAGGCATAGAACAAGCTGGAACAACTTTTAGTTTTTCCAGAACAAATTTTTAAAGGGTACTTTACTCTTGGAGGTAGACTATTTTTTTTTGCATTTTTGTGTCATTTTCGACCGAAAACAGCGCGTCAGCGACACCAAAATGTGGAACAATACTAGATGAGCATAGAACAACCTGGAACAACTTTTATTTTTTCGAGAACAGATTTTTAAAGGGTACTTTACTCTTGGAGGTAGACTCTTTTTTTGCATTTTTGTGTCATTTTCGACCGAAAACAGGGAGGTAACGACACCAAAATGTAGAACAATATTAGATGAGCATAGAACAACCTGGAACAACTTTTATTTTTTCGAGAACACATTCTTAAAGGGTACTTTACTCTTGGAGGTAGACTCTTTTTTTGAATTTTTGTCATTGTCGACCGAAAAGGGCGAGTTAGCGGGACCAAAATGTAGAACAATATTAAATGAGCATAGAACAACCTGGAACAACTTTTATTTTTTCGAGAACAAATTCTTAAAGGGTACTTTACTCTTGAAGGTAGACTCTTTTTTTGAATTTTTGTCATTTTCGAACGAAAAGGGCGAGTTAGCGGCACCAAAATGTAGAACAATAGTAAATGAGCATAGAACAACCTGAAACAACTTTTATTTTTTCCAGAACAAATTTTTAAAGGGTACTTTACTCTTGGAGGTAGACTCTTTTTTTGCATTTTTGTGTCATTTTTGACCTTAAACGGCGCGTCAGCGACACCAAACTGCGGAACAATAACATCCAGGCATAGAACAACCTGGAACAACTTTTAGTTTTTCCAGAACAAATTTTTAAAGGGTACTTTACTCTTGGAGGTAGACTCTTTTTTTGCATTTTTGTGTCATTTTCGACCGAAAACAGCGCGTCAGCGACACCAAAATGTGGAACAATAACATCCAGGCATAGAACAACCTGGAACAACTTTTATTTTTTCGAGTACAAATTTTTAAAGGGTACTTTACTCTTGGAGGTGGACTCTTTTTTTGCATTTTTGTGTCATTTTCGACCGAAAACAGAGAGGTAACGACACCAAAATGTAGAACAATATTAGATGAGCATAGAACAACCTGGAACAACTTTTATTTTTTCAAGAACAAATTCTTAAAGGGTACTTTACTCTCGGAGGTAGACTCTTTTTTTGCATTTTTGTGTCATTTTCGACCGAAAACAGCGAGTTAGCGGCACCAAAATGTAGAACAATATTAAATGAGCATAGAACAACCTGGAACAACTTTTATTTTTTCGAGTACAAATTTTTAAAGGGTACTTTACTCTTGGAGGTAGACTCTTTTTTTGCATTTTTGTGTCATTTTCGACCGAAAACAGGGAGGTAACGACACCAAAATGTAGAACAATATTAGATGAGCATAGAACAACCTGGAACAACTTTTATTTTTTCGAGAACAAATTCTTAAAGGGTACTTTACTCTTGGAGGTAGACTCTTTTTTTGAATTTTTGTCATTGTCGACCGAAAAGGGCGAGTTAGCGGGACCAAAATGTAGAACAATATTAAATGAGCATAGAACAACCTGGAAAAACTTTTATTTTTTCGAGAACAAATTCTTAAAGGGTACTTTACTCTTGAAAGTAGACTCTTTTTTTGAATTTTTGTCATTTTCGAACGAAAAGGGCGAGTTAGCGGCACCAAAATGTAGAACAATAGTAAATGAGCATAGAACAACCTGAAACAACTTTTATTTTTTCCAGAACAAATTTTTAAAGGGTACTTTACTCTTGGAGGTAGACTCTTTTTTTGCATTTTTGTGTCATTTTTGACCTTAAACGGCGCGTCAGCGACACCAAACTGCGGAACAATAACATCCAGGCATAGAACAACCTGGAACAACTTTTAGTTTTTCCAGAACAAATTTTTAAAGGGTACTTTACTCTTGGAGGTAGACTCTTTTTTTGCATTTTTGTGTCATTTTCGACCGAAAACAGCGCGTCAGCGACACCAAAATGTGGAACAATAACATCCAGGCATAGAACAACCTGGAACAACTTTTATTTTTTCGAGTACAAATTTTTAAAGGGTACTTTACTCTTGGAGGTGGACTCTTTTTTTGCATTTTTGTGTCATTTTCGACCGAAAACAGAGAGGTAACGACACCAAAATGTAGAACAATATTAGATGAGCATAGAACAACCTGGAACAACTTTTATTTTTTCGAGAACAAATTCTTAAAGGGTACTTTACTCTCGGAGGTAGACTCTTTTTTTGCATTTTTGTGTCATTTTCGACCGAAAACAGCGAGTTAGCGGCACCAAAATGTAGAACAATATTAAATGAGCATAGAACACCCTGGAACAACTTTTAGTTTTTCCAGAACAAATGTTTAAAGGGTACTTTACTCTTGGAGATAGACTCTTTTTTTTGCATTTTTGTATTATTTTCGACCGAAAACAGCGCGTCAGCGACACCAAAATGTGGAACAATATTAGATGAGCATAGAACAACCTGGAACAACTTTTAGTTTTTCCAGAACAAATTTTTAAAGGGTACTTTACTCTTGGAGGTAGACCCTTTTTTTGCATTTTTGTGTCATTTTCGACCGAAAACAGCGCGTCATCGACACCAAAATGTGGAACAATAACATCCAGGCATAGAACAACCTGGAACAACTTTTATTTTTTCCAGAACAAATTTTTAAAGGGTACTTTACTCTTGGAGGTAGACTCTTTTTTTGCATTTTTGTGTCATTTTTGACCTTAAACGGCGCGTCAGCGACACCAAACTGTGGAACAATAACATCCAGGCATAGAACAACCTGGAACAACTTTTAGTTTTTCCAGTACAAATTGTTAAAGGGTACTTTACTCTTGGAGGTAGACTCTTTTTTTTTTTGCATTTTTGTGTCATTTTCGACCGAAAACAGCGCGTCAGCGACACCAAAATGTGGAACAATATTAGATGAGCATAGAACAACCTAGAACAACTTTTAGTTTTTCCAGAACAAATTTTTAAAGGGTACTTTACTCTTGGAGGTAGACCCTTTTTTTGCATTTTTGTGTCATTTTCGGCCGAAAACAGCGCGTCAGCGACACCAAAATGTGGAACAATAACATCCAGGCATAGAACAACCTGGAACAACTTTTAGTTTTTCCAGAACAAATTTTTAAAGGGTACTTTACTCTTGGAGGTAGACTCTTTTTTTGCATTTTTGTGCCATTTTCGACCGAAAACGGCGAGTTAGCGACACCAAAATGTAGAACAATATTAGATGAGCATAGAACAACCTGGAACAACTTTTAGTTTTTCCAGAACAAATTTTTAAAGGGTACTTTACTCTTGAAGGTAGACTCTTTTTTTGAATTTTTGTCATTTTCGACCGAAAAGGGCGAGTTAGCGGCACCAAAATGTAGAAGAATATTAAATGAGCATAGAACAACCTGGAACAACTTTTATTTTTTCGAGAACAAATTTTTAAAGGGTACTTTACTCTTGGAGGTAGACTCTTTTTTTGCATTTTTGTGTCATTTTTGACCTTAAACGGCGCGTCAGCGACACCAAAATGTGGAACAATAACATCCAGGCATAGAACAACCTGGAACAACTTTTAGTTTTTCCAGAACAAATTTTTAAAGGGTACTTTACTCTTGGAGGTAGACTCTTTTTTTGAATTTTTGTCATTGTCGACCGAAAAGGGCGAGTTAGCGGCACCAAAATGTGGAACAATATTAGATGAGCATAGAACAACCTGGAACAACTTTCATTTTTTCGAGAACAAATTTTTAAAGGGTACTTTACTCTTGGAGGTAGACTCTTTTTTTGCATTTTTGTGTCATTTTCGACGGAAAACGATGATGATGTGATCATGTACATTAATTTCTGTGACATGCTGACATCACCTCCTGAAATATCTAAACAGAAGAGGGCAACTCTTTTCGAACCGGACATATCTAGTCAAATCTCTGTGGAACTTACGTCGAAAGGCGCAAATAGACTGTATGTCCCAAAGTTTCAGTGGTAAGAGTGAGACAGAATACCAAAATGTCTTTCTTCTCTCTCTACAAGCGAGGCGCGGCTGTTCCTGCATCCGTGCGCATTCCAGGTGGTATATATAGTTCAATGGTAAATACACACTGTCCATCCACTATTTTCTGGCTATTTTCTCACTATTATGCGGCTATTCTACCTGTCCTACATTGCACTATGCACCGTGAATATCAATTTTTGCTAGTCAATATCTCTCGTAGATTCTTGCAGGATGGATTTTTTATTTCGATGTTTTAACAGGATCTACAGTATTCATCATTCTTGAAATCGATTCTTTACTAAAAAAATATCTATTTCTGCGAAAGACTGATTCGAGCGCATGTAATACATAAACACACAATAAAATACCCACGTTGACCTACTATTTATGTACATAATCTTATATCAATTATAAGCATAACAGCAGGTACATGTTGGAGATAGGTAAAATAGAAAAGTGCGCAAAAACAGGAAAAAATATATTACATACTAAGAAAAACCAACTCCGTCTTGACTCGAACCATCAATCATACAATTAGCAATATATAAGGCCGTACCATGTACTATTCACTCTGCTAACACACTAACAATATAATACATGGTACCTATATTGTAGGATACGTAAACTTAACATATATTGCAAAATAAAATAATACCCCATGTTGATTAGGAATATGGCAGGAGTCTTCCTGTAATATTGCCACATGAAGGATAAAGACGCAATATTGCGCCAACATTGCAATGAAATATTAGTGTTGTAGGAAGGTTTCGTGGAATTCGCAAAGGAATAAAGGAGTCGGATTCTAAGGAACAGAAGCAACATATTTTTCGCATCAGATGTTGGATTTCGTTAAATAATTCTTTTATTATCAGAACGGAATTACATAGTCAACGAAATCAACGACGAACTCTTAAGAACACGTGTGTTAGGACGAAAGTTTTCTATGACGGACGCTACGATGCGCACACGAGGTTTGCAGAATATAAAGTGACGGACAAAAGGGCTACGGCTATTTGGAAGGAGTTCGAAGGAGAGGAAAAGTAGGGGTTTAAGGAGAGGTATATTGGGAGAGGTCTGTTTACCCAAGATATATGCCAAGGCATAGCGCGGCGCGAGAGACATTGTAATAGTATATATGTATAATCGACGACAAGTGTGATGCGAATACTATGGTATGTAAACGTAGGTATGTGAAATGCAGCTATGTGAAACGAAGGTATACGACACCTTCCGCCATAAGATTGTTAACAGGAGGTTAACAATAAGGTACAAGTAGTTGCATAAACTGAAAGCTTACTTTAAAAAGCGATAATAGTGTGAAGAGCAAAAAGATATAAACGTTAAAGTTTCAAAAATTAACAGTAAACGAAAAGTATATATATATATAACGTTAAATTTAAAATTAGAAGACACGTAATGTGACTAAAGCTAAATAGTTATTCTAAAGTACAAAGAAATAAGTATATATTTATGTGTAACGTTGAATATAAGATGAAATGATACGTAATGTGACTAATGCTAATTAGTTATTCTAAGGTATAAGGAGATAAGTATATATATATATATAAAACGTAACGATGGAGTACTAACTTAACAAAAAGAATATCTAAATATATAATTATAATGTTTTCTTTATAACGGTGTAGTACTTCTACGAGTCCTTTGACGGTTTTGAACTCGTATAGCGGGAATAGTTCCTTCATCATCCGATATGCCTTCCATCGGGTTGACGATGACAGGTTGATTCCGCCTTGTCTGGTAGGTGACTATGTCAGAGGTTGAGGTTGACAGTCGATTCGTCGATGAGGATGAAGAGTCGAAGATACAGTTGACGAAGTTCTTGATCAGTGGAGGGTTGAGTTCTCGATGCCTTGTGTCCGTGGTTGAACAGTAAAGGCGCTGTAACCAGCGAAGACATCCGTTGTTTCGGCAGCATCTTAGGCCTATGAATAAGGCCAGGAGAACTGCGATTATCCCAAAGGTGATGGTGTACCAACTCGAGCGAGTCACGGTGGTCGGCTGCTCGGCATGTTTGGTGACAATCTCCTCAAATTCGCTTAACTTTTTATTAGCGTATCTGAGTTCAGAGAGGTCAATATTGGTTAAAAGTATTGGTTTTAAAACGTCAGGCTTGAGCACTTCAGAATGAGGCGTCAAAATACAGCAGTCGTCCAGCAGCAAGTTCACGTGCGGAACGTAGAAGGTGGAGTTTTTACTTTCCTTATTTGTGGCTTCGATCATGTAATGATCGGTGTATCCTTTACAGCGGGGCTGTAGTGTTATGATACCGCTCTTCTGGAGAACGACGTTTTCTATTTGATCTTGGCTTCTTTCGCACACGACGGTGAGAGTCGTAGGCTTATACAGGATGTAGATCCATTGATTCCTTGAAACATGATGCCAGGTTTCGATACTTGCTCTAATAGTTCTTGTTGTGCAAGTAGAGGGAATTGTGTCGATGTGAGAAGTCATCATTTCGACCTCGCAGGCTGGTTGAACCGTAGAGGCAGTGACACGTACATGGTGACAGATGTACTGCTCGTCTCGGTACTCGTTGCAATCAGACAATTCTTTTAGAAAGGTAAAGTGGGATTTGGTCTGAGATAGAAGGAGGTAACGGTTCTGTGGAATAATGTAAGAAAAGAATTCTGAATCGTTGTGTTGCATACGGAGAGGAATGAGCTCATAGAGGACAAATTTGATTTGTACGACCAGCGGAATTTGAAGTGCAAAAATCGTATTATCGTTTGTTGAAATTACGTCAAGTCGAATGAATTTATAAAAATCGTGTATATTTTCTAAATCTGGTTTCATAACTAAACTGTGTATATTTTTATAGTCTTTTAATTCTTCGAATAACATTTTCGGAGTAATAATGAACGGTGAAACAATGTGATGTTCTGCCAGACTAATAGCTTCTATGAATTTCGAAATTTCGCGATTAATTTGGTTTACGACGATGCTTAAAGTAGCAACTTGCAGGTTTATCACGGACTCTATTTCTAAACGTGAAATGTAAGAATTTGTTTGAGCAAAGAAAGAGTTAATTTTTTCAATATTGTCGTTCATCGTTTCCTCTTGACTTTGAAGGGAATATCGAGAGTTGTTGAAGCTTCTGATACTGTTTGTGATTACTTGAACTTGCGATTTGAGTAAAGCATGCGTTTTTCTATTACTGTTTACCAGTGTTTCGATACTATCTTCATAAAATTGAGCATCATCAGCATCGGGCGTACCAATTGCCAATTTCAGCAAGTACGACATGCCATTTAATATACCACGTTTATTTCTGACAAAAGATCTCCCGGTCAGTCCCCGAAGAATTTCCCATTTAGTTCCGAGTTCCGATACTTCGGCTTCAATTAGATGGACAGTATGTTCGCAATGAAAACTAATACGATCTTCTCGCGGCGGGTCACGTAATGTCAAAAGACAAATACCTTTCGTTTTAGCAAGGTAAGTGCGAACAATCTTGAGAGCATTATTTAAATGAGTTTTGTTCATATATGAGAGGAGTGTAAGTCCGGAATTCGTAATTTGGGCTGTTCCCAATTTGTTATAAAATATTCCACTTGATTTTTCAAGGGTATGGTGAGAAAAAGGAAGGTTATTTGCTAGAAGAGGGAATAGGAGAAGAATTAAGATTGTCAGATTCATCTGTAAGATATGGTTTAAGTAAGTTAGTGTGATATTTGACTGATTTCCGACCGATTTGGATTTCGGCCGTTTGATTCGGAAAAAGCCGGATGATTCTATAAGGACCTTTGGCATTGCTAGTTAGTTTCTTTGACAATCCCGGCGGGGTCTGTTTATTTTTTAATGTAACGAGATCATTAACCTTAAATTCAATTGGATTTAGTTTTTTATCGTGATGTTCTTTACTACGAACCTTTGAGTCTATAAGATTCTCGCGTGCCATTTGGAAAGACGTGTTGAGTTTGAATTGAAGTGTTCTAATATAGTCATCATAAGAATAGTGGAATTCTGGATCTTGTGTTATCGACGAAGGCAAATAGGCCTTTCGTCCAAAAAGGAGTTCGTATGGCGAATAACGGGTGGATTTATGAACAGCTGTATTATAGCTGAACATAGCAAAGGTTATAAAAGAGTCCCAATCTGTTTGTTTTTGATTTATATAGTGTTTAAGGTAGTCTTTAAGTGTGAGATGGGATCTCTCTAATGCTCCGTTAGTTTGGGGGTGATAAGGCGTAGTCGATATGTGTCGTGTTTTGAAAAGTTGGCTCACTTCTTTAATAAGATTCGACATGAAATCTGCACCTTGGTCGGTAAGGAACGTTTGAGGAATACCAAAGTACGTGAAAATAAAAAGTAATTTCTCAACTATCGTCGCTGCTTCATGATTCGGGACAGCAAAAGCGAAAGAATATTTAGTGAGATCGTCCTGAGCTGTGATTATGAATCGATTGCCCTGTTCGGTCAGGGGTAGCGGTCCTACTACATCGATGGCAAGTCTTTGAAAGGGCTTTTCTGCCGTAGTAGTAATTTCCATAGGTTGTTTAGTGGGTTTAAAATTAGTTTTGTTTAGTTGACAGGAATGGCATGTTTTAATATAATTTCGAATGTCACTTTTCATCGTAGGCCAGTGATATCTTTCCTTAATTCTAGAATAGGTTCGATTAAAACCGGAGTGTCCGGATAGTTTACTATCATGACATTCTTTAAGAATGATTCTTACTTCTTCGCGATCTTTAGGTATAATTTTCTCGGTATTTAAAAATTTAATTTTATTAGATGCAAAAACGAATTTAATCATTTCATTTAACAATTCGGGTTTAACACCATTTTTCTTTTTAGGTGGAACAAGGGTGAAATCTTTTGATTTTATTGTGTCTGAAAGGGTCAAGAAACATTGTAATAAATTGCGATAGTCAATTTTGTCGTGATGTAGATTTCTGGGAAATAGTATGACTACAGTTTGATTTCTATTTTCTATTTTACACAATCCATTCGGGCTTGAGACTAGCGCATTTGCGTCAAAATTTTCGGCCACATAGTCGGCGTATTGATTTTCTCTATCTAAATCTTCAGACCACAAGAGGACTATTAAACCTTTTAAGCTTGGAAGAGGCGTCTCTTCCTTAGGGAATTCAATGACGTTCGAATTCATATAGTGAAATTTTATAAAATCCTGATATGTTTTACTGTGTTTTGCGGCGAAGAATAAAGATTTATCAGTTCTTTCCGGATCGGTGTGTAGACGAGAAAGTCCGTCTGCGTTGGAATTTACTCTTCCTGGTTTATATTTGATTACGTATGAATATTCGTTAAGACGTAAACGCCAACGTACGAGTTTCGAAGAAGGGTTTTTACAATTAAAGAGCCATTGAAGCGGTCTGTGATCCGTGTAAATAGTAAATGTTCTACCATACAGGTAGGGTCTAAAATGTTCGATCGTATTTATGATGGCTAAAAGTTCCTTCTCGGTTGTAGAATAGTTTCGTTCTGAATCGTTTAAAGTTCTTGAATAATAAGCAACGGGTAAATCTTGGTCGTCTTTAATCTGCGACAGAACACCGCCGATGCCTACATTGGAGGCGTCACAAGTGACTACGAACGGTAACGAAAAGTTGGGATATTGCAGTAAGGGTTCATTTATTAAAATCGATTTTAATGTCTCGAACGCATTTTGATGTTGTTCGGACCAAATGAATTCAGAGTCTTTCTTTAATAACAGCGTTAACGGTTTCGCGATTGTAGCAAGATTAGGAATAAATTTCCGGTAGTATCCTATCATTCCGAGAAATACCTTAATATGTTTTACGTTCTTAGGAGGATTAATTTTCTGAATTGATTCTATCTTTTGTGGATTCGGTCTGACTCCATCCTTAGAAATGACGTGTCCGAGATACTGACACGATTCGCGTAAAAATTCGCACTTATTCGGTTGAAGTTTGAGATTATGATCACGGAATCTATTAAAGACGCTACGCAATTTTGTATTGTGATCTGAGAGGCTGGATCCGTGGATCACCACGTCATCCATATAAACAAAACATTGATTATTACTAAGTCCGGTCAGGACGTTGTTCATCATTCTCTGAAATACAGCGGGTGCATTTTTTAAGCCAAAAGGCATTCTCGTATATTCGAAATGACCTTCCGAGGTCGAGAAGCCAGTTTTTTGAGCATCGACTGGATCCATAGGGATTTGGTGAAAGCCATTTGCCAAATTTAAGGTTGTGAAATAATGAGCGTGACCTAATTGGTCTAAAATATCCTCTATGTGAGGGAGTGGATAGGCGTCTCCAACGGTTTTTTCGTTGAGTTGCCTGTAATCTATGACGATTCGCCATTTTTGCTGACCAGATGCGTCTGTTTTCTTGGGTACAACCCATAGTGGGCTGGACCATGGACTCATAGAGGGTTTAATAATACCTTGTTCTAGCATCTTTTCGATTTGCTTTGACACTTCATTTTTGTGTACTTCGGGATACCTATAAGGTTTTACGTGAATAGGAATATTATCAGTAGTTGGAATTTTGTTAATTACCGCGGAGGTGGATGTTAACGCATCATTGGGGAGATGAAAAATATCTTCAAACTCGTGACATATTTTGATTAACGAATTTTTCTCTTCGAGATTTAAGTGTTCGGTGCGTAAGTTTTCGTCTAATAACTGGTATCGTTCGTTTTTGTTCTCCGAGCTGACACTAGAACAGCGGAACGTACGAATCTGTTCAGAAGGACGTAGTAGCGGTAATCGAGGTCTAGTAATTATTTTGTTTTCTAGAGATCGGTTGATAATCGTAATTAAGGCTTCGTTTTCATTTATTACCTTTACTAAGGCACTAGGGGTGATTCAGGATTCTTTTTCATCCAGCGATTGATTTAGAATTATTCCTTCTTTTAGGTTAAGAGGATTTATTACTGATATCTTTGCCACTATCTCTGATCGAGGATTAATCGATATTGATGATACGTCTGAATGTTGATTTATATTTCGTTGCAAAGGAATCGAAAAAGGAATTGCCTCTATTGATATTGATGTTTTTTGAAAATCAATTTTGCAATTTTGCGCTTCGAAAAAGTCTTGTCCTAGAAGACCATCAAACGGAATACTCGTGTTAGAATCGAGGATTTGAAATTTGCAATTGAACGAATACTTATGAATTTGCAAATTGAGTATCGTTTCTCCGAGAGTTGCGATAGGCGTATCGACATTGATACCGTTGAGCATGATTGATTTAGGATTAGAAATTTCAAAATTACCGAGGCTTGACTGTTTTACTAAAGACAGAGACGCTCCCGTATCGATTAAAAATTGTAAGACTCTGTCAGGAGAGTTTGACGAAAGCGATTCGAATAGGACAAACATTAACTCGCTATTATTCAAATAGACGTTATGATAAGTAAATGAACTGAGATGTGTCGTAACGTTTGAATCATCATTACCCATGGGCATTTGTTCGGAACGACTGGGATTTTGTTCTGAAGATTGAAAATCTTGATCACTTAAGTGGACGCTCGAATATTGAGTATTTTGGGGATTCGGTCTGTTCCCGTTATCTTTATTCCGTCGAACGTTCGCGGCAAATCTTTTTATGCAGTCATCGATAGAATGCCCCATATTTTTACAATAGCGACATTGATTTTGATCATTGGCTCGTTGTGGGGTTTGATTGAGTCTTGGATTGACGAATTGATTTGGTTTCGGCGATTGATTTGTATTTTTATGGAAATTTTGAAAGGTATTTTGTCTAGGAGGTTGACTTTGTTGCGTAAAATGAATCGGCTTAGGATATCGAGATGTCGAAGGGTTTGATCTAGAATGTTTTTGATGGCAATCTTCACTCGCGTGATTTGTTCTACTACAATACATGCATCTCGAGAAAGTATCATAACGAATTCGAAGGACCTTTTCTTCTGCTGACGCGGCGGTAAAAGCCTGATTAATTGTTTGAAATTCTCTATACCTGAGCATTTGCGAAATTTGGGGGTGAGTGTGATAAACGAATCGATTAAGGGTCATCTTAGTTACCATTGCGACACTACCCGGTAAAAGTTTTTCGTCTTGTTCTGACGTATGAACGGCTGCAAGGATCCGAGACGAAAGGTCTTCGATCCTTTGAAAGAATTGAGAAACGTTTTCATTTTTCTTTTGAATCATGGAATTTAAATCCTCAAATAATTGATCGAGAGATTTCTTATCTTGATAGAGATTTAAGAGGAGATCAGAAACTTCTTCCCAAGTCGCGAGGTTACAATGTATATCGATTTGTTATTAGTCATGATTAAGTAGGATTTAGGGAATTTGAAAAGAATAGGAAAATAGAATTGTCAAGATTAACGAATATCTATTGAGCAGCACTTACTGTTGATGTAATTCTCTGCGATCGGTGCTGGCGTTGATAGATCCAGTGTTTCAAACCAGAAAGCAAGATTTCCCTGATACGCTGCTTCCACGTGTTTCGTCTTATTCGACCTCGATCTCCGGGTATAGTCCTCTGCAATCGGTGCTGGCGTTGCTAGGTCCAGTATTTCCAACCAGGTTGCAAGGTTTCCCTGATACGCTGCTTCCACGTGTTCCGTCTTATTCGACCTTGATCCCCGGATATAGTCCTCTGCAATCGGTGCTGGCGTTGCTACGTCCAGTATTTCCAACCAGGTTGCAAGGCACTTCTCCGGCACACAGCTTCCTTGTGTTTCGTCTTGTTCGATGTCCAAGTTCTCAGGCCAGATGGGTTTTGAGCAATAAATATACTGGATTAAACATTGCAGCCACTGATAACACTGTCCAACACGTATTTTATTCCGTAATATGTGTTAGGTGAAATCCGTTCCGTTCCACCACCCTCAGTTTTTGAAAAAATGAAATTTCTGAAAAACAGATTTCTGAAATTTAGTTTGCTCCTTTTATTACATTAAAATGCATCATCCATACAAATTTCAAGAACTTCTGCGATTTTCTTATGTATGTACAAATCCTCCTTACCCGCGCTTTGAAATTTTCGTTATATAGAGGGTGTGTAAATAATATAATGAAGTCGACATCGTGAAATTCCAGTCACCTCGGAACATCTCCTTGAAGGCTAAAAACATATATGTTCCTAAATTAAATTACTTTTTATTCTCACCTGAACCATATAATCGTTATTTCAGTTATTAAGAAATTAGAACAGATAAATGAAAAATAAATATTAGACTGTAACGAGACGATACATGGAGCGATCAAGCCGTAAAATTTTTCCATCTGACCGACCATAACATCAGATTGACGCGAGGTCAATACCCCGCGGCACCGCGAGCGAAGCCTCGCCAAAGTTCCAGAATCTTCCAGAAGCCTCGCGAAAGTTCCAGAATCTTCTAGAAGCCTCGAGAAGTTTCCAGAAAACGCGAGATTATGCGAGAGAGAAAACCGAGCTGCGAAAATCTTGACCCCTATTGAATTGTATGATTGATTGTTCGAGTCCAGCAGGGTTGGTTTTTCTTAGTATGTAATATATTTTTTCCTGTTTTTGCGCGTCTTTTCTATTTTACATATCTCCAACGCCGGGACGGACACGGACGGTAAATGTGGCATTAATAGTGCAGATAAGTGCCATTCATATTGAGAATAAATTGTAAAATGGCCCTGTAAAGTGTGACAACATATGTGACGGCGTGGCAGCATAACCTGATCCAAGTTGGAGAAAATCATTTGTCGTTCGGGACAGGGCGAAATTTGTCCTAAAATCATCCTTGAGATGTCTCTAACTTATCGAAACGAACATAAGGAGTACGTTGAAAGGTAAATTTAGAACAAATTAGTTAGTTTTCACGTTACTTTCTAAAATGGGTACGCTATTGTTACTAGCAAAGAGACTTTTGGTTAATAAATATAAATATTTTTATTTCAGAAGTTATGCTGTATCAACACTGCATTAGCTATTAGATACTTTAAAGTTCTATGCAACTGGAGCCTTGGAAGTTGTGATCTGTGATTTTTGTGACACTAGCAACTTTATCGTCGGCTGGATTATTAACAAGTTTATAGAAGCAATAACGTCTACATCCACAACATATCCACTGCCCTAATTGAAATCGGCATCTAGAGGACATAAAAGAAAGCTATGTGCAGGACTAAGCACACTCAGGGTGGATGCGGTAGGAAACAGCAGGAACCAAATGTTTGTTTCAAAGAATGAATCTGTGTGGAACGAGAGGAAAGCGACTGATTCTTGTTAAATTTCAAGGATATCCTTGATATCCATTCAAACCAGCCCTTTTCAGGGCCACAAAGGGAATCCAAACGTTGACAACTCTCCTTCAATAAAAGTTCCTATATACACAAGTATGATTATTTCTGTATGGCTTGTATGTAAGTACATTATTGTCAGAGTTAGATGGCTACAAGCGGAATGACTGACTAGGTTTCTATATAGAAGAGGGACCAAGGGAAATGAGAAAATGCGCAAATGAGGTAGAAATGTGCCAAAATATAAGAAAGTTGTGTAAATCTAGAAACCAAACAATTTCAGAATTCAGATTAAACTAAATGTTATGTAAAGATGTTCGATTCTCTTGAAAGAATCCATTTTGTAGTGTTAACAATTGATTCGTAGAAAAATCGTGAATGGTATTTAGCACTCCGATTGATTCGCTGCTATGCCGCATAACCGATTTTGTAGGTTAAAGAATCCTTCCATAGAACAATCGTGAATAATAAATAGCACTACTGGTTTGTTGTTACGTCGAAGAATCGATTTTTTAGGTGAAGCAATTGATTCACAGAAACATCGTGAATTTTAACATACCTATATAACACTTAATGAAATCTGAAATTGCTTGGTTTCTCGACTTACACAACTTCTAATATTTCTTATACTTTCTTATATCTTACTACACTTTCTTGAATATAACTTTCATAAATACTGGCCCATTTTCTCATTTCCCTTGGTCACTCTTCCATATACAAACTTAGTCAGTCTTTCCGCTTGTAGCCATCTAACTCTGAGAATAACGTACCTTCATCCAAGCCATACAAAAATAATCATACTCATTTATATAAGAAATTTTATTGAATGAGAGTTGTCAACGTTTGGATTCACTTTGTGGCCCTGCAAAGGGCTAGTTTAAATGGATATCAAGGATATCCTTGAAATTTAACAACAATCAGTCGCTTGCCTCTCATTCCACACAGATTCATTCTTTTAAAACAAACATTTGGTTCCTGCTGTTTCCTACCGCATCCACCCTGAGTGTGGTTAATCCTGCACACAGCTTTCTTTTCTGTCCTGTAGACTGTGATTTCAATTAGGACAGTGGATCTGTTGTGTATGTAGATGTTATTGCTTCTATAAACTTGTTCTAAGAAAATATCTATTGCTGCGAAAAACTGATTCGAGCGCATGTAATGCATAAACACACAATAAAATACCCACGTTAACCTATTTATGTATATAATCTTATATCAATTATAAGCATAACAGCAGGTACATTTTGGAGATAGGTAAAATAGAAAAGTACGTAAAAACAGCAAAAAATATATTACATACTAAGCAAAACCACCCGCGGCGCTGGACTCGAACCATCAATCGTACACTTAGCAATATAAGACCGTACCATATATTAGTCACTCCGCTAACACACTAACAATGTGATACATGCTACCTATATTATACGATACTTAAACGTATATTGCAAAATAAAATATACCCCATATTGATTAGGAATATGGCAGGAGTCTTACCGTAATATTGCCACATGAAGGACAAATACGCAATATTACGGCAACATTGCAATGAAATATTAGTGTTGTAGGAAGGTTTCGTGTAATTCGCAAAGGAATAAAGGAGTCGAATTCTAAGGAACAGAAGCAATATATTTTTCGCATTAGATACAACGAGGCTTACAGGCAGATCTGAAGTTACTCCTTTTGTTAACTCAGTGGGCTAGCAACGAACTATTGACAACTGCGTTTTACAAGGTCGACTGTTCCTGTTGAGTGTCCGGCTTTTTCTAAAACCCTACTTCCCAATAGGACTCAAGATTGTCGCAGCTCGGTTTTCTCTTTCGCATAATCTCGCGTTTTCTTGAAACTTCTCGAGGCTTCTGGAAGATTCTGGAAGATTCTGGAAACTTCTCGAGGCTTCTGGAAGATTCTGGAACTTACGCGAGGCTTCTGGAAGATTCTGGAACTTTCGCGAGGCTTCGCTCGCGGTGTCGCAGGACATTGACCTCGCATCAAACGGATGTTTTGGTAGGTCAGATGGAAAAATTTTACGGCTTGATCGCTCCATGTATCGTCTCGTTACAGTCTAATATTTATTTTTCATTTTTCTGTTCTAATTTCTTAATAACTGAAATAACGATTATAAGGTTCAGGTGAGAATAAGAAGTAATTTAATTTAGGCCGGAACATATATGTTTTTAGCCTTCAAGATGTTGTTTCGAGGTGACTGGAATTTCATGATATCGACTTCGTTATATTATTTACACACCCTCTATATAACGAAAATTTCAAAGCGCGAGTAAGGAGGATTTGGACATACATAAGAAAATCGCAGAAGTTCTTGAAATTTTTATGGATGATGCATTTTAATGTAATAAAAGGAGCATACCGAATTTCAGGAATCCTTACTACGTAGTTTAGAAGCCAATAATTTAATAATTTAACACGTTCTCTAATGAATCGCAATTAAAGCTCGCCGAACAGAAAGGAATATTGCATTAATATTGTAGGAACATTGCACGGAATACACACTACATATTATTTACATTTGTAAATACGTATGTACACCAGTGATGCCAGAAAGCGAAATCGTAACAGTAACACGCCGAGTGGTGGGGGCCATGCATGTGATATGTGACAGTTGTCACAGTTGAACGTCGCGAAAGACGCTCGCAGACACGGCACGCACACAGTTACCGCATGCCCCCACCACTCGGCGTGTTACTGTTACGATTTCGCTTTCTGGCATCACTGATGTACACATTTTCACCATTTGGCATTAACTTTTGACCAGATTGTCTTTCCGATTCCTCCTTAAGAATAGCAATAATTTATTGACAATATCACATTAAAAACAATTTTCTGTCAGGCTGTTGTCCAGTAACGTAGTATCCAATGTGAATGAGCCGCTGTGGCTACGGATATCCTGGGTTCCCCGGGGTCGATTTCCTATGGCCCAAATTATTTTTAGTTCCGTTTTTCTAATAATCCATAGATTTTGGTGCTTTCAGGACGATCTCTCTAATTTTTCAAATACTGTTTTGCTCAAAACCCATGTGCTCTGGAAATCGCAGCATCATATGTAGTGTGTGTATTCCGTGTAATATTCCTGCAATATTCCCATAAGTTACGACGAGGCGGACATAGGAATATTACAGCTATGTTGCTGCAATACTCCGATAATGTCACCTGCAAGGTTTAGCATAGGAAAATAACGTTTATGGAATATTCCAGCAATATTCCTTGCTGTCCCGGTTATTATGTTTTTATATATCCAAAAATGGATATTTATAGTAAAGAATGGAGTTCAAGAGTAATAAATATTGTAGAATCTCATAAAACATCGGAATAAAAAATCAATTCTGCGGGAATCTACAAGAGATTGACAAGCAAAAATTGATATTTACGGTGAAGAGTGCACTGTAGGACAGGCAGAATAGCCGCAGAATAGTCCCTGTAATAGTTTGTGACTTTAAGAACAGAAATGCGTACTGAAATGGCCAGAAAGTAGTGGATGGACAGTGTGTATTTACATCGAAGGCTACGCGTCAACGACGGGACGGACACGGATGGTAAATGTCGTATTAATAGTGCAGATGAGTGCCATTCATATTGAGAATAAATTGTAAAATGGCCCTGTAAAGTGTGAAAACGTATGTGACCGCGTGGCACTCGTGGCAGCATAACCTCATTCAAAGTGGAGGAAATCGTTTGCCGTTCGGGGCAGGGCGAAATTTCTCCTAAAATCAACCTTGAGATGTTTCTAACTCATTGAAAAGAAAATAAGGAGCGCGACTGAAAGGTAAATATTGATCGAATTAGTTTGTTTTCAGGTTATTTTATAAAATTGGTATGCTATTGTTACAAGTAGAGAGACTCGTTATTACTAAATATATTTTCTTTTTTCAGAAATTATGCTGTATCAACCCTTCATTAGTTATTAGTTACTCTACGCTTCTCAGCATACGCACCGTTTGAAATTGCGGTCTCTGATTTTTATGCTATTCGACATCATATAATGAGCTGAATTATAAAGAAGGTTACAGAAGTAATAACATATGTACGTACGCAATATATCAGTTGTCTTAATTGCAGTGGGAATCTACAAGACACAAAAGAATACTGTATGCAGGTCTAATCAAATGCAAAGTTGTTGCGGTGGCGAATGGCAGGAGCCAAATGTTTGTTTTAAGATAATGGATCTGAATGAAACGTGAGACAAATGATTAATTGTTTCACATTAATTTTCAAGGATCTCTTTGATATCCACTGAAACCAGCCCTTTTCAGGGCCACAACGTGAATCCAAATGTTCACAACTCTCGTTCAATAAACCTTCCTAAATACACAAGTATGATTATTTCTATGGCTTCTATGAAAGTACATTCTTTTCAGGGATAGATGACTACCAACAGAATTACTGAGTAGGTTTCCATACAAAAGAGAGACCCGGGGCAATGAGGTAAGGGGCAAATGATTTAGGAATGTGCCAGTATTTAAGTAAGATTTGTAAGTCGAGAAGCCAAACAGTTTGAGATGGCAGATTGATTTGTTCTATAACCTATCATAAAGCAATACAATACATATATTCCATACACAAAATATTAGCAGCTAACCGTAGATAGAACAATTTATCACCAGAGCATGTAAATAATAATTAAAAAACTATTAATTTCATAAAATATAATCAGCCTTTTGCGGGGGGCGAACCGACGGCAAAAAACCCTTGATTCCGCCAGTCGCATACCTTCTCCACTACACTAGCTGTGATGTTTAGAAGAAACTTGCACTTGCAAATAATTGAATTAACTTACAAGGAGCCTGACACAATGTGTAATCCTGGATTTGAACAATTTTTATAGCAGGATAAAATGGTCAAAAGTTCCCTATGGTTTACAGTAGCGAGATGCTGGCACGACTGCTCCATTTTTTTCATATTTTTGACACTGGGACGCCATGTTCCAAAAAATTAAGAACTAATATTTTCAAGGTATTTCGTGCGGAATCTTGGTGAATACTATTGTTACGTCCTACGTCCTCCACCCGCTTTTTTAACGACTATATTCTCGCAACAAGCTCATCGCACCGCGTATCTATTTAATTAGATGTAAGTCGTACATAAACGAAACAAGAGCCGGCGCACCGCGCCACCGAAATTCCTTCACGTAACGCTGACGCCCATCCGGGACGTAATCCGCGCCACGCGAAGGAATGACATAACGACGACAATAGCGATGTAAGTAGAGACATAAGAATGCTGACGCCGAATCAGCTCACAGGCTAACCCCAACGATTGACTAGCGATCCGCGGCAACACATCGTTCCGAGAACGCCAACTTCCAAACGGAAGCTAGGGTGCCAGTTCCACGAAGGACCTGGCGACCATCAGCAAAACCCACTACTTAAATGGGCCACAGTCAGTCAGTCAGTCAGTCACAATACTCCGCTCCATAGTTAACGTCACTAAGTCACGTCAGTTTACTTTCGGCAACTCGTTAATCTAAGTTATCAAGCTCTTCAACCAACCAAGTTCGGCTACGACCCATGTTAATTCGGCAACTGTAAACCAGCTAAGTGTACTTCGAGATAAAACATCCAGTCCACTTCCACCATCTGAACATTATTTAATTCACACGACCGTGCCCTTCCTGCACGTCAACACCAAACACCACCACCTCTACCTCTAACCCAGGGATCCCAGCGATCGGCGAGCTACCAGCGAGCGTGGAAGCCTCCGGGCTCCCTTGCGGCAGCTCCCGCCAGTGCCAGCAGACGTGGCATCAAAACTCCATCGGAGTTCCCGGGGTGGGGGAAACCTCGGCAAGTGTGCGTGCGTGTCCGTGAGAGCTGCGCGCGCCGTTTCTCACCGAATCGCGCTCGGTTTTTAGAGAAGGACGGAACTATGCTGCGTCCCCTTTCAACCAGCAACGCGCGTTGCGTCTTCGTTCCGCACACAGGCCGGTGACAGTGGT
The DNA here is from genome assembly GCA_963942575.1 of Priocnemis perturbator. NCBI lineage: Eukaryota > Metazoa > Arthropoda > Insecta > Hymenoptera > Pompilidae > Priocnemis > Priocnemis perturbator. Next base: position 66,559 of record OZ012654.1, read on the forward strand.
GCCAGATTTCGCATAAGGCATCGCACGTACCATTGCGTTCTTTCAGCCGGAAGGCAAATCGGGCACCACCGCCGTGAGCAGAGCGCGATCCAGAGAAAAGTGAATCGAGGAGAGTTTGGAATTGAGATTTGTCGTACTCATCGTCGCTCGTCGACGCGTTGGTTTTTTTCGTCGGTTCGCGCCTAGCAATGGTTCAATTTTTTTTCACAGAATAATTTTTTTTTTAATTATTCATCACACGGCAACAAACGATATTCATTTAAAAATATTTTAGTACTTACTACGGATAGTTTTTAATATTTTGTCAGCGGAATAGATGTGTCGTATTGGTTTATAATAGATATGGGAAAAATATATATTTCATAAATTTTGGTTTCAGTAACATTAATCTTTCTGTGGTAGTAATAAATAAGAAAGTATATAATAAATGTCAATTGTTGCGTATTATGCATTAACCGTGAAACAAGTAATAGGAGCACTTCTTGCACTAGAACGTTCTGAGGGATCGTACTAACACGCGATTTTAACACACGACAGCGTACGTCAGGAAGAATTTGCTTGACACGACGCGACGACGGTCCGAATGTTTTTATGAGTTGTTCTCTATGATTTGTTCTGCATGATTTCTTTTCTAAATAGAAGGTGATCAAATTGTGTACACATTCTAACAGTTCTCAGCAAGTCCCATCACATTGATTTGAAACGTTTTTCTTACTTCGCACGTTTAGTTTAAGAACGCTCTCCCCATTTCGTGAAAGAAAAAGTTGTTCGGTTGAAGGCAATTCACCGTTCATACTGTAATCCATATGTACGTCCATTGTCGCATTCTGCCCACGAAATGTCGCAACGTGCGTATTGTCAAAGAAGGCATGATAAAACAGGACAATAATAACAAAATCCCTGTGAATTGAAAACCGCAACTTTCATTGTGCCGCTCCCGACCGACCGCGGGTCGCGGTTGGACTAATTGAAATATCTGAAAAGTCTAACCATTCTTAGTACGTATTTCACGTACGTACTAGAAATGATTCCCCCGGAACTGTAACCGACTTTTCCAATGTCATTTATTCATCATTATGTACGATATGTATTACATTTAAATGCACATGTACAGGGTGCACAGGTTGTGATAGTCAGCTTTGTTCCTGTAAACGGTAAGTATTACACAAAATTATAGAGGAAAGGGTTCGATGGGTTCGTAATATATATATTCTACGAGACATCATTCAATTCGAAAGTGCAACGCCGCACCCGACAAATGCAAATGCGTATGTAAGGTTTCTGTTTATAAAATTTAAGATACGTGGACTTCCACGCCACCCATGAGGTGCCACGACTAGCGCGTTCGGTTTTTTAACGTGGACCGTAGCCTATAGCCCTATTGTACCACATTTTATGATAATCATACAGCGTCCGGCAATACCTCTGTCCACTTTGAACGACGGAGATATTGAAGGTGGACAGAGTTATTGCCCCACGCTGTAGAAGTAAGGGTCAGAAAAGAAAGAAATGAGAGCATTTTTGTGTGGGGTCGTCACACAAAAATACAATGTCAACATTAATATGAAATAAAATGAATAAAAAAAAAATGCTCTCATCTTTTCTAGCCCTTACTTCTACAGACAGCGTGGGGCAATAACTCTGTCCACCTTCAATATCTCCGTCGTTCAAAGTGGACAGAGGTATTGCCGGACGCTGTATGATTATCATAAAATGTGGTACAATAGGGCTATAGGCTACGGTCCACGTTAAAAAACCGAACGCGCTAGTCGTGGCACCTCATGGGTGGCGTGGAAGTCCACGTATCTTAAATTTTATAAACAAAAACCTTACATACGCATTTGCATTTGTCGGGTGCGGCGTTGCACTTTCGAATTGAATGAAGTCTCGTAGAATATATATATTACGAACCCATCGAACCCTTTCCTCTATAATTTTGTGTAATACTTACCGTTTACAGGAACAAAGCTGACTATCACAACCTGTGCACCCTGTACATGTGCATTTAAATGTAATACATATCGTACATAATGATGAATAAATGACATTGGAAAAGTCGGTTACAGTTCCGGGGGAATCATTTCTAGTACGTACGTGAAATACGTGCTAAGAATGGTTAGACTTTTCAGATATTTCAAATAGTCCAACCGCAACCCATGGTCGGTCGGAAGCGGCACAATGAAAGTTTCGTTTTTCAATTCAGAAGGATTTTGTTATTATTGTCGTGTTTTATCATGCCTTCTTTGACAATACGCACGTTGCGACATTTCGTGGGCAGAATGCGACAATGGACGTACATATGGATTACAGTATGAACGGTGAATTGCCTTCAACCGAACAACTTTTTCTTTCACGAAATGGGGAGAGCGTTCTTAAACTAAACGTGCGAAGTAAGAAAAACGTTTCAAATCAATGTGATGGGACTTGCTGAGAACTGTTAGAATATATACACAATTTGATCACCTTCTATTTAGAAAAGAAATCATGCAAAACACATCATAGAGAACAACTCATAAAAACATTCGCACCGTCGTCGAGTCGTGTCAAGCAAATTCTTCCTGACGTACGCTGTCGTGTGTTAAAATCGCGTGTTAGTACGATCCCTCAGAACGTTCTAGTGCAAGAAGTGCTCCTATTACTTGTTTCACGGTTAGCGCATAATACGCAACAATTGACATTTATTATATACTTTCTTATTTATTACTACCACAGAAAGATTAATGTTACTGAAACCAAAATTTATGAAATATATATTTTTCCCATATCTATTATAAACCAATACGACACATCTATTCCGCTGACAAAATATTAAAAACTATCCGTAGTAAGTACTAAAATATTTTTAAATGAATATCGTTTGTTGCCGTGTGATGAATAATTAACCCTTTGCACTCGAGCGGCGCCGATACGGCGCCCGACCGATTTGAAGTGTCAACTCGAGCGGCGCTGCTGCGGCGCCCGGCTTCCTTAAGGGGTTATCCTACTGTGACCAACCTCAAAACAGGCTAATTTCCGCGAATTAATTCCGAAAAAACTATTAATGCGATATTATTAATTTTTTAATATGTATTTGTACACACCTTAGGGAGCTTGAATAAAAAATTGTACAACAAAATGTTTATATTTGAACAAGATATGTGACTTCTTGTTCAATGGTGCTCTTTGTGCACGGTTCGACGGTGGGCACGATTTTGGTGATTTGGTGGGTCCGAAACGGAAAAACAAAAAAGTTTCATGAATTATATTGCAATAGCTATCGTGTATCGAGGGCTTTCTTTTTTCCTCCATATATATAAAGAAATACAACGTTTTGATTTTTTTTTCGCTATTTTGCGCACAAAGTGGGTAGTTTAAAGTGGTTTATTTCTTAAACAAAATATGTTATCGAAAAAACCGCCCGATACACGATAGCTACTATTTGTCCGAACATGTGTACAAAATTGCAAGTCAATTAATCAATTACAGTCTGAGATATCGTGCCCACCGTCGAACCGTGCACGAAGAGCACCATATTGAACACGAAGTCACGTATCTTGTTCAAATATAAACATTTTGTTGTATTTTTTTTTATTCATGCTCCCTAAGGTGTGTACAAATACATATTCAAAAATTAATAATATCGCATGAATAGTTTTTTCGGAATTAATTCGCGAAATTTTGCCTGTTTTTGAGGTTGGTCACAGTAGGATAACCCCTTAATTTGGCCGAAATCGCCTCGAGTTGCTGGTTCGCGCAAGCGAAAAAGGGCTCGAGTGCAAAGGGTTAAAAAAAAAATTATTCTGTGAAAAAAAATTGAACCATTGCTAGGCGCGAACCGACGAAAAAAAATCACGTCGACGAGCGACGATGAGTACGACGAGTCAATCCCAAACTCTCCTCGATTCACTTTTCTCTGGATCGCGCTCTGCTCACGGCGGTGGTGCCCGATTTGCCTTCCGGCTGAAAGAACGCAATGGTACGTGCGATGCCTTATGCGAAATCTGGCACCACTGTCACCGGCCTGTGTGCGGAACGCAGACGCAACGCGCGTTGCTGGTTGAAAGGGGACGCAGCATAGTTCCGTCCTTCTCTAAAAGCCGAGCGCGATTCGGTGAGAAACGGCGCGCGCAGCTCTCACGGACACGCACGCACACTTGCCGAGGTTTCCCCCACCCCGGGAACTCCGATGGAGTTTTGATCAGTGATAGCAGATCTGGCACGAAAACACCGTTGGTGTTTTTTGGGTGGGGGAAACCTCGGCAAGTGTGCGTGCGTGTCCGTGAGAGCTGCGCGCGTCGTTTCTCGCCGAATCCCGCTCGGCTTTGAGAGAAGGACGGAACCATGCTGCGTCCTCTTTCAACCAGCAACGCGCGTTGCGTCTTTGTTCGACATGCAGTCGCGGCGTCGCGTCTTCGTTCCGCACACAGGCCGGTGACAGTGGTGCCAGATTTCGCATAAGGCATCGCACGTACCATTGCGTTCTTTCAACCGGAAGGCAAATCGGGCACCACCGCCGTGAGCAGAGCGCGATCCAGAGAAAAGTGAATCGAGGAGAGTTTGGGATTGACTCGTCGTACTCATCGTCGCTCGTCGACGCGGTTTTTGTTCGTTCGTTCGCGCCTAGCCATGGTTCAATTTTTTTTCACAGAATAATTTGTTTTTTTAATTATTCATCACACGGCATCAAACGATATTCATTTAAAAATATTTTATTACTTACTACGGATAGTTTTTAATATTTTGTCAGCGGAATAGATGTGTCGTATTGGTTTATAATAGATATGGGCAAAATATATATTTCATAAATTTTGGTTTCAGTAACATTAATCTTTCTGTGGTAGTAATAAATGAGAAAGTATATAATAAATGTCAATTATTGCGTATTATGCATTAACCGTGAAACAAGTAATAGGAGCACTTCTTGCACTAGAACATTCTGAGGGATCGTACTAACACGCGATTTTAACACACGACAGCGTACGTCAGGAAGAATTTGCTTGACACGACGCGACGACGGTGCGAATGTTTTTATGAGTTGTTCTCTATGATTTGTTCTGCATGATTTCTTTTCTAAATAGAAGGTGATCAAATTGTGTATATATTCTAACAGTTCTCAGCAAGTCCCATCACATTGATTTGAAACGTTTTTCTTACTTCGCACGTTTAGTTTAAGAACGCTCTCCCCATTTCGTGAAAGAAAAAGTTGTTCGGTTCAAAGGCAATTCACCGTTCATACTGTAATCCATATGTACGTCCATTGTCGCATTCTGCCCACGAAATGTCGCAACGTGCGTATTGTCAAAGAAGGCATGATAAAACAGGACAATAATAACAAAATCCCTGTGAATTGAAAACCGAAACTTTCATTGTGCCGCTCCCGACCGACCGCGGGTCGCAGTTGGACTAATTGAAATATCTGAAAAGTCTAACCATTCTTAGCACGTATTTCACGTACGTACTAGAAATGATTCCCCCGGAACTGTAACCGACTTTTCCAATGTCATTTATTCATCATTATGTACGATACGTATTACATTTAAATGCACATGTACAGGGTGCACAGGTTGTGATAGTCAGCTTTGTTCCTGTAAACGGTAAGTATTACACAAAATTATACAGGAAAGGGTTCGATGGGTTCGTAATATCTATATTCTACGAGACTTCATTCAATTCGAAAGTGCAACGCCGCACCCGACAACAGAGCCGGATTAAGGGCGAGGCGAATGAGGCTCTTGCCTCAAGTTTAAAATACAAGGGGCGCAAAAATGTCGTTCTGTTAAGTATAAGAGTTGCGTGAGCGCTTAACAAAACGAAAGAAATATAGCAACATTATCAATCTATGTAAAACTATCAATTATGAGTCAGTAATTGATGAATTTGCTTCAGTTAAAGCAAAGAAAGTGCAATTTTAAATATTGGACCCGTTAGAATAAAAAATTATGAAGTTAATGTTGTGTTTTGAAATTTAATCAATTTTAATATTATTCTTTTTTAAATTGTTCTATTTGCTTAGTTATAGGGAAACATTTAGCAAATGGGGGCGCATATTTGGCCTTTTGCCTCAAGGGTTTAAGGCCCTAGATCCGGCTCTGCCCGACGAATGCAAATGCGTATGTAAGGTTTCTGTTTATAAAATTTAAGATACGTGGACTTCCACGCCACCCATGAGGTGCCACGACTAGCGCGTTCGGTTTTTTAACGTGGACCGTCGCCTATAGCCCTATTGTACCACATTTTATGATAATCATACAGCGTGCGGCAATACCTCTGTCCACTTTGAACGACGGAGATATTCAAGGTGGACAGAGTTATTGCCCCACGCTGTAGAAGTAAGGGTTAGAAAAGAAATGAGAGCATTTTTGTGTGGTGGCGCCAGCGGCGGGGGGGGGGGGGCGCCACACAAAAATACAATGTCAACATTAATATGAAATAAAATTAAAAAAAAAAAAAAAAATTCCTCTCATTTCTTTTCTAACCCTTAATTCTACAGCGTGGGGCAATAACTCTGTCCACCTTGAATATCTCCGTCATTCAAAGTGGACAGAGGTATTGCCGCACGCTGTATGATTATCATAAAATGTGGTACAATAGGGCTATAGGCGACGGTCCACGTTAAAAAACCGAACGCGCTAGTCGTGGCACCTCATGGGTGGCGTGGAAGTCCACGTATCTTAAATTTTATAAACAGAAACCTTACATCAGGCCTGGGCATCTTGTGGCCCCCGAGCCACACACGGACAGCACACAGTCGCACATGTTCCCTTGGCCCCGCTCGCCGCCGCGGTCTCGCCGGCGGAGAACTGCCCCCTCTATGCCTACTGCTCAGAAATCTAGCTACGTCCTCGATGTTCGACTGTGCCGCCTCATTGTAAATATTACAGGAGAGGGGGCAGTTCTCCGCCGGCGAGACCGCGGAGGCGAGCGGGGGGCCGAGGGAACATGTGCGACTGTGTGCGGCCTGTCTGTGGCTCGGGGGCCACAAGTTGCCCAGGCCTGCCTTACATACGCATTTGCATTTGTCGGGTGCGGCGTTGCACTTTCGAATTGAATGAAGTCTCGTAGAATATAGATATTACGAACCCATCGAACCCTTTCCTGTATAATTTTGTGTAATACTTACCGTTTACTGGAACAAAGCTGACTATCACAACCTGTGCACCCTGTACATATGCATTTAAATGTAATACATATCGTACATAATGATGAATAAATGACATTGGAAAAGTCGGTTACAGTTCCGGGGGAATCATTTCTAGTACGTACGTGAAATACGTGCTAAGAATGGTTAGACTTTTCAGATATTTCAATTAGTCCAACTGCGACCCGCGGTCGGTCGGGAGCGGCACAATGAAAGTTTCGGTTTTCAATTCACAGGGATTTCGTTATTATTGTCGTGTTTTATCATGCCTTCTTTGACAATACGCACGTTGCGACATTTCGTGGGCAGAATGCGACAATGGACGTACATATGGATTACAGTATGAACGGTGAATTACTTTCAACCGAAAAACTTTTTCTTTCACGAAATGGGGAGAGCGTTCTTAAACTAAACGTGCGAAGTAAGAAAAACGTTTCAAATCTATGTGATGGGACTTGCTGAGAACTGTTAGAATATATACACAATTTGATCACTTTCTATTTAGAAAAGAAATCATGCAGAACAAATCATAGAGAACAACTCATAAAAACATTCGCACCGTCGTCGCGTCGTGTCAAGCAAATTCTTCCTGACGTACGCTGTCGTGTGTTAAAATCGCGTGTTAGTACGATCCCTCAGAACGTTCTAGTGCAAGAAGTGCTCCTATTACTTGTTTCACGGTTAGCGCATAATACGCAATAATTGACATTTATTATATACTTTCTCATTTATTACTACCACAGAAAGATTAATGTTACTGAAACCAAAATTTATGAAATATATATTTTGCCCATATCTATTATAAACCGATACGACACATCTATTCCGCTGACAAAATATTAAAAACTATCCGTAGTAAGTAATAAAATATTTTTAAATGAATATCGTTTGATGCCGTGTGATGAATAATTAAAAAAACAAATTATTCTGTGAAAAAAAATTGAACCATGGCTAGGCGCGAACGAACGAACAAAAACCGCGTCGACGAGCGACGATGAGTACGACGAGTCAATCCCAAACTCTCCTCGATTCACTTTTCTCTGGATCGCGCTCTGCTCACAGCGGTGGTGCCCGATTTGCCTTCCGGCTGAAAGAACGCAATGGTACGTGCGATGCCTTATGCGAAATCTGGCACCACTGTCACCGGCCTGTGTGCGGAACGAAGACGCGACGCCGCGACTGCATGTCGAACAAAGACGCAACGCGCGTTGCTGGTTGAAAGAGGACGCAGCATGGTTCCGTCCTTCTCTCAAAGCCGAGCGCGATTCGGCGAGAAACGACGCGCGCAGCTCTCACGGACACGCACGCACACTTGCCGAGGTTTCCCCCACCCAAAAAACACCAACGGTGTTTTCGTGCCAGATCTGCTATCACTGGTTTTGATGCCACGTCTGCTGGCACTGGCTCCCGCACCGCACCAGACGCGAGCGCTCTGATAGGAGCAACTAGCAGCGAGGTAACCTGGTAGCTTCTGGCTTCCTGCACCCCGCGCTTACTGCCCCGGTCGACCGCCCTCTCGGTTATGGGAAAACCTTCGGGATCGGCTATCCACAACCACACTCACTCCCACACATCCAGAGCCGTAGCCATTCGGACACTTCCTTCTTACATTCCTCGATACGTCAGTGAGCCACTCCACTGACGGATCAAACAACCCTCTTTTCGGTGCGATCACTCCTTCCGTCTGTCCTCGATCCCTGGTATACCCGGTGAACGCAGGGTGCCGAAAACGAGGACGCAACACTATAAATTCTTGCTTTCCCTTTATAGCGTTTCAATACTGAAAGTTGTAACGATATATATCTAAATATTAAAGAAATTCTTAACATCGCCAATGGCGTAGTAGGAACGTTTCCGTCTGTCGAACCGGTGGATACTTTTTCTTCGCAGTTTCGAACCCAGCAATGGATATGTTTTTTTTTACAGGATAATTTTTTTTTAATTATTCTGCCATAAACGATATTAATTTAAAAATATTTTAGTACTTACAAGCGGTAGTTTTTAATATTTTGTCAGCGGAACAGATGTGATCTTGGTATACGATAGATATGGACAAAATATATATTTCACGTTATGGCAAAGATGGCATATATATTGTATTGATTTATGATAGGTTATAGAACAAATCAATCTGCAATCTCAAACTGTTTGGCTTCTCGACTTACACATCTTACTTAAATACTGGCACATTACAAAATCATTTGCCCATTACCTCATTGCCCTGGGTCTCTCTTTTGTACGGAAACCTACTCAGTAATTCCGTTGGTAGTCATCTATCCCTGAAAAGAATGTACTTTCATAGAAGCCATAGAAATAATCATACTTGTGTATTTAGGAAAGTTTATTGAACGAGAGTTGTGAACATTTGGATTCACGTTGTGGCCCTGAAAAGGGCTGGTTTAAATGGATATCAAAGAGATCCTTGAAAATTAATGTGAAGCGACTAATCATTTGTCTCACGTTTCATTCAGATCCATTATCTTAAAACAAACATTTGCATGGCTCCTGCCATTCGCCACCGCAACAATTTTGCATTTGATTAGACCTGCATACAGTATTCTTTTGTGTCCTGTAGACTCCCACTGTAATTAAGCCAACTGATATATTGCGTACGTAGAGATGTTATTACTTCTGTAACCTTCTTTATAATTCAGCTCATGATATGATTCCAAATACCACGAAAATCAGAGACCGCAATTTTAAACGGTGCGTTTGCTGAGAACCGTAAAGTAACTAATAACCAATGAAGGGTTGATGCAGCATAATTTCTGAAATAAAAATATATTTAGTAATAACGAGTCTCTTTACTTGTAACAATAGCATACTGATTTTATAAAATAACCTGAAAACAAACTAATTCGATCAATATTTACCTTTCAGTCGCGCACCTTATTTTCTTTTCAATGAGTTACGAACATCTCAAGGATGATTTTAAGAGAAATTTCGCCCTGCCCCGAACGGCAAACGATTTCCTCCACCTTGGATGAGGTTATGCTGCCAGGAGTGCCACGCCGTCACATATGTTTTCACGCTTTACAAAGCCATTTTACAATTTATGCTCAATATGAATGGCAGTTATCTGCACTATTAATGCCACATTTACCGTCCGTGTCCGTCCCGTCGTTGACACGTAACCTTCGATATAAATACCATTGAGCTATAGAATATCTGGAATGCGCACGGCCGTATGTAGAGCTGCAGTCGAGCCGCGCCGAGAGAGATAGAAGATATTTTGGTATTCTGTCCTTTGTTACCTGTACAGTAAATTCTCTCTATTTGTCCACCTAAGTTGATTCCCAGTTTGTCCACTCCGGTAGTCCTACGCCAATGTATTCGTTATGCCTACGCCCGTGTTTCCTACCTCGGCGCCAGCCAAGCGTGTAATTTATGACCCGCGCGGCTCCTTTGACGCGAGTTGACAGCTAACATCGTACCTTACAAAAATATAACTTTTTTGTTCTTATATTTTTTTGTCTGAAAATTTGTTTAAGATGTTGCTGAGACTTTTCCGATTAAAATGATATCAAACATGATATAATTTGGACAACATTTATTTATGTAATACTTATTGTATAACTCAATTTACTCTATCATTCAGGACCGCACGTCCACACGCTCCTTCTGAGCCGCGTTGATTTATCTTGGAATCGAGTGTAGACTTTGGTTTCAAGGTTGTATAAAAATATATTTGTATTTTACAATGATGGTTTTTAACCTGATGTTGCGTATAAAGATTGAAAAATTACTATTGCATTTAAAGTATTTTTTGAGCACTTAGTTTTTATACTTCATTCAAAGCGATAGGAGAAGATATTCAATACCAATTAATAAATAAATTTAGTCCAAACTATATTATGTTTGGTCTCATTTTTATCAGAACAATATCACCAATCTGTGACAAACATTTTCATGCAGAAAATGTTAAAAATAAAAAAGTGTAACAGTCGTTTTTAGTATAGCACTTGGTACGTTGCATTTTAAATGTCTCAGTTGCCTCGACCGTCATTCATTACATTGTCTCTTGTAAGCGCTGTCCTTTTCTACGTTCGGCGAACTACAAAGGCGTTGAGGCTCGAAAACAGTGTCTCCGCTTCTGTATTTGTCCCAAATGGTGTCTCGTCTTCTGTATTTGTCCCAAACGGTGTCTCGGCTTCTATATTTGTCCGAAACGGTGTCTCGGTTTCTCTATTTGTCCGACATGGTGTCCGCGCTAAGGGACAAATATACAGAGTTTTCTGTATTTGTCCGAAATGGTGCCCGCGCTGAAGAACTAATATAGAGAATTTCCTCTACATACTCAATAGGTGTTAATATATAAATGTAGTCCAAATTATATTATGTTTGGTCTCATTTTTATCAGAACGATATCACCAGTCTGTTACAAACATTTTCAGGCAGAAAATCTTAAAAACAAAGAAGTGTAACAATCGTTTTCATTATTGTACTTGGTAGGTTGGGCTTTAAATGACTCAGTTGCCTCGACTGCCATTCATTGTTCTCTTTTTAGCGCTGTCCTTTTCTACGTTCGGCGAACTACAAAGGCAAGCGCCGAGGCTCGAAAACAGTGTCTCCGCTTCTGTATTTGTCCGAAATGGTGTCCGTCCTACTGGACAAATAGAGAGAATTTACTGTACCCTGTACTACCCTTTCAATAATGTTGTGTACGCCATTAAAATATACGGAACTGAAATATCTTTGCTGTACTATCCTTTTGTTGCTTCTACGACAAAAGGGTTTATGGTAAGTCGTAATAAAAACAGGATGTGTTTGAAGAAAAACTGTTCCCATTCAAGAAATATAGACTATACATATTTCATAATTTGCAATTTGTATACAGAGAGATAATTCTAAATGTCTACATCAATCAGAAGTGTATTACAATTTGTGACTGTGGCAATAGCATGTGAAACTTGTTAATTACCAGTATATGTATTATTCTATTCCTAAAATGTTAATGGGTGAACCTGAACGAGGAAACAGTACTTACAAACGCATAAAAAACTTAAAAAAAAGTAACACCGACTTCAAAAATCAAACATTATTTTATGTTTTTCAGTGCATTTTTGAAGTCTGTTAAAAAGGATACTTTCTCAAACAAAATTAATAATATCAATGTAACCCTGACAATAACGTACTTACATACAAGCCATACAGAAATAATCATACTCCTTTATATAAGAAATTTTATTGAAGGAGAGTTGTCAACGTTTGGATTCACTTTGGGGCCCTGAAAAGTGCTGGTTTGAATGGATATCAAGGATATCCTTGAAATTTAACAACAATCAGTCGCTTTCCTCTCTTTCCACACAGATTCATTCTTTTAAAACAAACACTTGGCTTCTGCTGTTCCCTACCGCATCCACTCTAAGTGTGCTCAGGCCTGCATACAGCTTCCTTTTGTGTTCTGTAGACTCAGATTTCAATTTGGACAGTGGGTATGTTGTGGATGTAAAGACATTATTGCTTCTGTAACCTTCTTGATACTCCAGCCCACGATAGAGGTGCAACTGCCACAAAGCAAAGCGTTTGATACTGAGAGCCTTAAGTATTTACCCTACTTCACCTTACATGATCAACATTTTATTTTGCACAGTTAACATAACTAATTAGGAAATATGTCCAGATTTCTCACCATTGTCATAATAACTGATGAGGTATTGTATGTTTCATCAATTTCCTGCCAAGCCTCTTCTTTGTCCACTAGTGCAGCTGCGTCACTTTTTTTTTCTCTATAATGTGAGCAAATGTCTTTAATAGTTGCAACAATAGCTTAATTCTTTTCACTCTTGATGTAATGTTTTTTGGACATGTTTAGTGTTTATATAATCAAAATATTAAAAAGGAAAGATTTAACTAAATATGTGCACACACACACACACACACACACACACTAAAGAAAACTATAGCCACAGAAAATAAAATAATTCACACAAGTGCTATTTTGGCAAGTTATTTTGTAAAATGTGTCCTCTGTAGAGGCTTGCACAGAAATGACTACTATGACAGAAAAATTACAAAGCCTTACCATTCAGAAAGCCTTACCTATCAAACGTTTATTTTGTACTATCAAACACTATCAAACGACCTTCAAACGATTGCAACTATTAAAACTCAAATCGGTTGAGGTGGGGGTGCTAACTATACGGAGCTCATTATTCAGTGATCTGAAGATTCACGAGAACAATGAACCTCCGTATTAACGTTTGGAGTCCAACTCCGACTGTTTTTGTTTCGGAGTAAGCGCGTATCTGGTTGCCAAAATGGCGGCTAGTTAAACCACAGACGAGGTATAGAATAGACACAGCATGCAATGCAATTTTTTGTCACACGGCCGAGGGGCTCTAGAGCCCCCTTACCATTTCCGAGTCACGTCCAATATTACCGGCCGAGTGCAGCATCATATCACACCGCTGCCCGTGGTGAGAATTAATACTAAATTCGTTGATTGCACTTGTCACGTGACTAGCAGCAGCTGCGTAAAATATCAGCGCGCTTCTTCAATACAGGCTTAAATTTACGTGCTGTTATTTGTGATCAGTGTAGTAATAATCAAAGTACTATAAAGAATATGATTTCTGATGATCTTTCGTATGTCATTCACGGAAATTAACAAATATGTGTAATCTTTGATATTCCGCATATGTAAAAGTCTTGGAAAGACGTACGCTCATTATGGGAATTAGAAAACGGTGCGGCAACGAGAGCTGCTGTTAAGTTATCAGAAAAACATGTAAATCCTAATTGCATCGAAAAAATGAACTGCCGTTTAACTCTGGAACTATTTAGTCGCGGGGTCTCAGCAGCCCTCTTAACTCAATCGCAGGAACAGTAGGAGAAATTGAAAACTCGGCGGTCATGCACCCGGCCGAATTTTTTTACATTCTTAACGACAGTTATAATTCTTTAACCAGCAGAACTTGCAACGATTAAAATCCAAATAGATGGGCATTATCAGAAATTCGATTAAATGCGGAAAATTAAAATATCTATTAAAAGGATGTTTCAAAAATGCGGTCAGCGGTCTTAAGACTACCACGTTGTCAGGGCTTAAAAATGTCTTTGAAATCTATCTTAGAATTGTGGAATCCGTCTGCCAAAACTTTTCGTTCATCATTACAAAAAAATATTCTATTCAATTTATCAAAATCTGCTCAATCTCCAAATTGGTTAGATGTTAGATCATGAAGATGAAGCTATAGGCACAGACGAGGTATAGAATAGACACAGCATGCAATGCAATTTTTTGTCACACGGCCGAGGGGCTCTAGAGCCCCCTTACCATTTCCGAGTCACGTCCAATGTTACCGGCCGAGTGCAGCATCATATCACACCGCTGCCCATGGTGAGAATTAATACTAAATTCGTTGATTGCACTTGTCACGTGACTAGCAGCAGCTGCGTAAAATATCAGCGCGCTTCTTCAATACAGGCTTAAATTTACGTGCTGTTATTTGTGATCAGTGTAGTAATAATCAAAGTACTATGAAGAATATGATTTCTGATGATCTTTCGTATGTCATTCACGGAAATTAACAAATATGTGTAATCTTTGATATTCCGCATATGTAAAAATCTTGGAAAGACGTACGCTCATTATGGGAATTAGAAAACGGTGCGGCAACGAGAGCTGCTGTTAAGTTATCAGAAAAACATGTAAATCCCAATTGCATTGAAAAAATGAACTGCCGTTTAACTCTGGAACTATTTAGTCGCGGGGTCTCAGCAGCCCTCTTAACTCAATCGCAGGAACAGTAGGAGAAATTGAAAACTCGGCGGTCATGCACCCGGCCGAATTTTTTTATATTCTTAACGACAGTTATAATTCTTTAACCAGCAGAACTTGCAACGATTAAAATCCAAATAGATGGGCATTATCAGAAATTCGATTAAATGCGGAAAATTAAAATATCTATTAAAAGGATGTTCCAAAAATGGCGCACTATTACGCACAGCGGTCTTAAGACTACCACGTTTTCAGGGCTTAAAAATGTCTTTGAAATCTATCTTAGAATTGTGGAATCCGTCTGCCAAAACTTTTCGGTCATCATTACAAAAAAATATTCTATTCAATTTATCAAAATCTGCTCAATCTCCAAATTGGTTAGATGTTAGATGATGAAGATGAAGCTATAGCTACTCAGAACAGAAGACAAGAGAAGCTGTCGCTTGGCGACAGCGATTCAAAGGCGCAAAACAGCTATATGTAAAGACCATTTTACATCCGCTCAGCTAAACCGAAACGTTGATCGTAAGTTTTTGTATTACTGTATTTTTCAGATTGATCCGCTATGGAATATAGTGTTTTGTGACACGCTGGTGAAAGTAATAGTGGAACTAAGATGAAAGAAGGGCATGTTAACTACCCTGAAATTTCTTATATCATTGTCTATGTTGCATTAGTATTCTGGGTAATTTATCCGGAAAGATCTTGCTATTACGTGAAAAAAAAAGTCAAAATTGCAAAATCAATTTTTTGGATACAACGTTTTGTTGCTGATAAGTTTTCTTATGGTTCTAATGGTTTCATATTCTGTTTACAGTATGTTGTTTTTTAAATAAACGGAACACTGTTACGCCCGACCGCGGTGGTTTAATTGAATATGACGAGCGGTCGGCCACTACTCAGACGTAACGCTGAATAATATTTAAGAAATACTAAATATAATTATGTATTTTTATATATGAGACAGTATGAACAATAGAAATAGATTGAATGAAAATTATAGGATGAATAACAGGATAATAGAAGGAACTACTAGTAAAAGCAAGGCTAATACGAGTGAATCTAAATGAATTGAAGTTATAATATTTGTTATCTAATTTGAGATTAATAAAGACAGGACTTATAAAAGTGCTTGATATGGTCGGGGTATAAATTATTTAACTAGTCGGCAACAAAAGGATTACGTAACGGAGTTGCAGATAAAAGAAAATAGAATGTAAATGGGAGAATGAAAGTACAGTAAATTCTGTCACATTGTCGTTAAGGCTCCCTGCCACACTGTCGCAGCGAGTTGTGCCTACGCCCAGGCACGCGTCATTTTTACGCCTATGTAATCTTAAGCCGAGTCAGCGAGGCGTGTGATGCGACGCGCGACGCGGCTTCTTTGATGAGAGTTGACGATTCAACTGTTTATAATACAATAATATAACTTTTTGAATTTTACTTTTATTTGTCCGAAATTGTGATTGATATATTGATGACATTTTTCCGCTTAAAATGATATCAAACATGACATAATCTGAACAACATTTATTTATTTTATACTTATTGTATCAGTCATTACACTTGACGAATTAATTAGTAAATGTGGTCTGAATTACATCATGTTTGGTCTTATTTTTATACAAACAATCTCATCAATATGTTATAGACTTTATCATACAGAAAAAGTTAATAAAAACGGTTAAGAATCGTCTGTGTTGCAGCATTTCGCACGCTGAGTTTCAACTGTGTCAGTTGCCTCGACTGTCGTTTTCTTGTCGTTGGGCAAACTGCAACGACGCGTGGCTCGAAAACCGTATCCACTCTCTCCAAGTTGTTGCAGAACGATTGACAGGTGCACGACAACGTGAGAGGGTATGCTACGATTAGTCAAAATTCGTAACATACCCTCTCACATTGTCGTGCACCTGTCTATCGTTTGCCACACTTGGAAAGAGTGGACACGTTTTTCTAGCCTTGTGTCTTTGTAGTTTGCCGAACGAAGAAAAGGACAGCTCTTTCATTCGCTGTCCTTTTCTTCGTTCGGCAAATTACAAAGGCACCAGCTCTTTCATTCGCTGTTCTTTTCTTCGTTCGGCAAACTACAAAGACACAAGGCTCGAAAACCGTGTCCACTCTTTCCAAGTTGTGGCAAACGATTCCCAGATCCGCGACAATGTGACAGAATTTACTGTAGTCGGAAATTGTGAAATTTGGTAAACTCCTTTATTACATTAAAATGCATAATCCTTAAAAATTGTAAGAAATTCTGCGATTTTCTTATGTGTTTCCAATTCCTCCTCAAAGCCAATCCTCAGCACTCGTCGGCGTTTTTTCGGCGAATTCTATTTCGTTGCGAGTAATATATGGCGGTACGTGTACGTTCATTGCCTAGCAAGAATCAACACACACACATAAGCTATTCATACTATGCCAACTTATTCATAAGCATGTCATGTGTACTGTACGGCCACTGATATTTCTGCCCCTAGCTTGATTTTTTCCCGATTTGCGATTTTCCGAAGTCGCGTGTTAATATTTTTATTTGTATCAAAGTTATTGCTTGCAAAATACTTCAAAAGAATTGTAAATTTCATTCCGTACCTCTTCCTCCTTAAAAGCTTAATTGAAAATACGCCGAACGGAATAACACAATACATATATACGTAGACCCTTTAAATCTGAAATCTGACTCATTCTCAGCGGCGAGGCAGAGCATCGAGCCTGATCCAGCCAAGCTTGCGAGACAGCGCAGCGATCAGATGTACATTCGTAACAAATTCATGATATGGCAATCGTGCATTTATCGCATACATTTGGCAACGCCGCCAAAGTCAGTCAGTATGTGAATTGTAATTATGACTTCTGCCGTTCGCATACGCAGAGGGCGCTCCAACTTGCCTCGTTTTCTGCTCCGTCGGTATTTCTAGACGTGTGACACGAAGGTCCATAAGATGCGGTGTCTATTCTATACCTCGTCTGTGCTATAGGTACTCAGAACAGAAGACAAGAGAAGCTGTCGCTTGGCGACAGCGATTCAAAGGCGCAAAACAGCTATATGTAAAGACCATTTTACATCTGCTCAGCTAAACCGAAACGTTGATCGTAAGTTTTTGTATTACTGTATTTTTCAGATTGATCCGCTATGGAATATATTGTTTTGTGACACGCTGGTGAAAGTAATAGTGGAACTAAGATGAAAGAAGGGCATGTTAACTACCCTGAAATTTCTTATATCTTTGTCTATGTTGCATTAGTATTCTGGGTAATTTATCCGGAAAGATCTTGCTATTACGTGAAAAAAAAAGTCAAAATTGCAAAATCAATTTTTTGGATACAACGTTTTGTTGCTGATAAGTTTTTTTATGGTTCTAATGGTTTCATATTCTGTTTACAGTATGTTGTTTTTTAAATAAACGGAACACTGTTACGCCCGACCGCGGTGGTTTAATTGAATATGTCGAGCGGTCGGCCACTACTTAGACGTAACGCTGAATAATATTTAAGAAATACTAAATATAATTATGTATTTTTATATATGAGACAGTATGAACAATAGAAATAGATTGAATGAAAATTATAGGATGAATAACAGGATAATAGAAGGAACTACTAGTAAAAGCAAGGCTAATACGAGTGAATCTAAATGAATTGAAGTTATAATATTTGTTATCTAATTTGAGATTAATAAAGACAGGACTTATAAAATACGTGGTTCCAGAAGACCCATACAGCTCCCACACCGTGCTTGATATGGTCGGGGTATAAATTATTTAACTAGTCGGCAACAAAAGGATTACGTAACGGAGTTGCAGATAAAAGAAAATAGAATGTAAATGGGAGAATGAAAGTACAGTAAATTCTGTCACATTGTCGTTAAGGCTCCCTGCCACACTGTCGCAGCGAGTTGTGCCTACGCCCAGGCACGCGTCATTTTGACGCCTATGTAATCTTAACCGAGTCAGCGAGGCGTGTGATGCGACGCGCGACGCGGCTTCTTTGATGAGAGTTGACGGTTCAACTGTTTATAATACAATAATATAACTTTTTGAATTTTACTTTTATTTGTCCGAAATTGTGATTGATATATTGATGACATTTTTCCGCTTAACATGATATCAAACATGACATAATTTGAACAACATTTATTTATTTTATACTTATTGTATCAGTCATTACACTTGACGAATTAATTAGTAAATGTGGTCTCAATTACATCATGTTTGGTCTTATTTTTATACAAACAATCTCATCAATATGTTATAGACTATCATACAGAAAAAGTTAATAAAAATGGTTAAGAATCGTCTGTGTTGCAGCATTTCGCACGCTGAGTTTCAACTGTGTCAGTTGCCTCGACTGTCGTTTTCTTGTCGTTGGGCAAACTGCAACGACGCGTGGCTCGAAAACCGTATCCACTCTTTCCAAGTTGTCGCAGAACGATGGACAGGTGCACGACAACGTGAGAGGGTATGCTACGATTAGTAAAAATTCGTAACATACCCTCTCACATTGTCGTGCACCTGTCTATCGTTTGCCACACTTGGAAAGAGTGGACACGGTTTTCTAGCCTTGTGTCTTTGTAGTTTGCCGAACGAAGAAAAGGACAGCTCTTTCATTCGCTGTCCTTTTCTTCGTTCGGCAAATTACAAAGGCACCAGCTCTTTCATTCGCTGTCCTTTTCTTTGTTCGGCAAACTACAAAGACACAAGGCTCGAAAACCGTGTCCACTCTTTCCAAGTTGTGGCAAACGATTCCCAGATCCGCGACAATGTGACAGAATTTACTGTAGTCGGAAATTGTGAAATTTGGTAAACTCCTTTATTACATTAAAATGCATAATCCTTAAAAATTGTAAGAAATTCTGCGATTTTCTTATGTGTTTCCAATTCCTCCTCAAAGCCAATCGTCAGCACTCGTCGGCGTTTTTTCGGCGAATTCTATTTCGTTGCGAGTAATATATGGCGGTACGTGTGTCATTGCCTAGCAAGAATCAACACACACACATAAGCTATTCATACTATGCCAACTTATTCATAAGCATGTCATGTGTACTGTACAGCCACTGATATTTCTGCCCCTAGCTTGATTTTTTCCCGATTCGCGATTTTCCGAAGTCGCGTGTTAATATTTTTATTTGTATCAAAGTTATTGCTTGCAAAATACTTCAAAAGAATTGTAAATTTCATTCCGTACCTCTTCCTCCTTAAAAGCTTAATTGAAAATACGCCGAACGGAATAACACAATACATATAACACAATACGTAGACCCTTTAAATCTGAAATCTGACTCATTCTCAGCGGCGAGGCAGAGCATCGAGCCTGATCCAGCCAAGCTTGCGAGACAGCGCAGCGATCAGATGTACATTCGTAACAAATTCATGATATGGCAATCGTGCATTTATCGCATACATTTGGCAACGCCGCCAAAGTCAGTCAGAATGTGAATTGTAATTATGACTTCTGCCGTTCGCATACGCAGAGGGCGCTTCAACTTGCCTCGTTTTCTGCTCCGTCGGTATTTCTAGACGTGTGACACGAAGGTCCATAAGATGCGGTGTCTATTCTATACCTCGTCTGTGGTTAAACTTCGATATCAAAGGTATCGACGTGCAGTGTCGCTACTGTATATATGCTTATACTGTGCTCCGGCTGCCTGGATGCAGGGCATCATGGCGGCAGGCGGAGTATTGAGGTTCGTCCTCGAAAAGACAGGAAAATGCTGTACGGAACGTGCGATCGTCGCTCGTTCCACATGCCCAGCTTACTATGCTGTGTAAGTACTCCATTCTCATCAACATCGACAATTGAACGTTGTCGGGCAATCATTATGTAACATACGCATAACCTGTTTGCCAATTGCATCGACAGACTTGGACCGATAAACGAATTGTTTGTCATGTTATTTGTATTTATTATGCTTTCCCCGTCAGGAATTACTCGTTGATATCGTATCAAAGTTACGGTGAATGGGCTTTGTCGGAAATTATAATGGCAATCTTTACGAAAACGGTCGATATTATACTGTTATGACACTGTTCTGTTACATATTTTGCCTAATTTGTCATGGATTAGTATTCGCGTAACACGTTTGTTATTTTGTCAGAAGTCAGAAGCTTCATGCTGGGGTATCTTCTGCTTGTATTAGATGTGCTCTTTTTAGAGTTTTGTATGAGTATAATTATAATGTGATTATTGTATTGGTGTAATCTAGATAATATCTGGGTATCAGTTAGGAGATCTCTAATGGTTGAATGCTTATTATAGACAAAAGAGGCAGGCACACAGATGGTTTCCGACCCAGGATGAACATTATGTTGATGAAATGCAGGAGTTTCCTTATTTTTATCCATATAAGTTTGAGCCACCACCAAAAAATATGCTACCATTAGGACAATACGATACGCATGAAGTACCAGATTGTGTCAAGCCACAGTTGGAGAATTCACAAAATATGACAATCAATTTTGGTCCCCAACATCCAGCTGCCCATGGTGTGCTTCGATTAATTCTTGATCTGCGAGGTGAGATCGTATCAAAGGCAGATTCTCATATTGGCCTTCTGCATCGTGGGACAGAGAAATTAATTGAGTACAAGACCTACACACAGGCTCTGCCCTATTTTGACAGGTTGGATTATGTCTCGATGATGTGTAATGAGCAGTGTTTTTCTCTTGCAATTGAGAAACTATTAAACATTGATATTCCAATACGAGCAAAATACATCCGTAGTAAGTATCACCATCATATTCTGAATTTGTCCGGCTCACTACTTATATTTAATAATTGCATAACAATAAAATCACACCTGTCCAAAAGTGTAGGATTCATAAAAGCAAACAAGAGTAGCGCAGTTCTAGAATAACTACTACTTAAATATTTGCAATGCCATTTTTCAAAGAATCAAACAAATTTCATCTGCAATTCATTTCTACATCAATTCCATTAGCAGACTCTTGTTACAGCTTTGTTCGGCGAAATAACACGAATCTTGAACCACATCATGGGCATCGGAACGCACGCTTTGGATATTGGTGCATTGACTCCGTTCTTCTGGCTGTTCGAGGAAAGAGAAAAAATGATGGAATTTTATGAAAGAGTCAGTGGAGCTCGTATGCACGCTGCTTACGTTCGACCTGGCGGAGTGGCGTTCGATATGCCAATGGGTTTGATGGACGACATCTACCAATGGGCCCAACAATTCCCAGCAAGATTGGACGAAGTCGAGGATCTGTTGACCGATGGCAGAATTTGGATACAGCGTACGAAGAATATTGGTGTTGTATCTGCAGAGGATGCTGTCAACATGGGATTCAGTGGAGTCATGCTTAGGGGGTCTGGAATTAAGTGGGACATTAGGAAAGTCGCGCCGTACGATGCTTACGAACACATGGACTTCGACGTTCCAGTTGGCACGAATGGCGATTGCTACGACAGGTAACAGGAAATTTGTACTAAAATTTTTACTCAAATGGTTGATTTACTCTTTAACGTAGAATAATACAATGGCATAGCACACAATAAGAACCGTTCAACGCAGATGACTTCTTAAATATTCCTTCTAACGACTCTACTTCCACCAGGTACGTCATCCGCATGGAAGAAATGCGTCAATCACTGCGCATCATCCACCAATGTCTAAACCAGATGCCACCCGGCGAGGTAAGGGTCGACGACGCGAAAATCATGCCACCGCGTCGAGCGGAGATGAAGTCCAGCATGGAGGCTCTGATCCATCACTTCAAGCTATTCAGTCAAGGCTTCCAAGTGCCAGCTGGGTCGACGTACACCTGCATCGAAGCGCCCAAAGGCGAATTCGGCGTCTACTTAGTCAGCGACGGCTCCAGCAAGCCATACAAATGCAAGATCAAGGCGCCGGGATTCGCACATTTGGCAGGGTTAAAGCATATAGGCCCAGGCCACTTCCTGGCAGACATTGTAGCCATTATTGGTACCTTGGACATCGTATTCGGCGAAGTTGATAGATAAATGGGATCGCGTTGGATAGGTGTCCCTTAGAAGACTTGAGTACCGAGTACGGTCCATAGGTAATAAAAGATGTATTTAACGTGAGGGAGGCGTTAATTCTTGATGATCGACCGGAGATGAATAATTCGCTTCTAAACAGTCGCTGAACAGTTAATTTGGACATGCAGTTGTTCATCTCTCGGTGAAATCAACCCCAGGGCTTGCTTTCGTTTAGCGACATTTCAATGATTCCTCCATTTTCTATCATTTGTATAAAGTAATATGTCGACGGCCGTGATAATCAAGATTATCCGTTTCTATCGGATGACTGTTCTGTTGAATATGATATGTTGAAATAAACTGAAATGCTCCGCACCTGTTGACCGAAGCTACGTTACGTCATGATATATTTATTTTTATTTTTTACGTTTGCACCGTGTGTCTTATATTTTTCCAATGACTTACCGCGATCGGGCGAGTCGCAGGATTACGAATACCTGTCGTGTAGGCAGGCTGTTATTAAAATTGTCACTTTCACCTTGTTCGTTTTTCCAGAATACGTCGGCGGGGCATGACGACGCGCTTCATTTTGTTTTATAATACTTCATGGTTAATGCAGGACCTCTAACTTCTCAAATAACAGTTTCGGACAGATGAAAACCGACCATTGTCTCGATACCGATTGCATATCAGGATTGTACGAAATCATACGCAATAATAATGGAAGTGTCAGTTTTTGGATTGACGCATCAGAGAGATTAGTATAATTTAGACAGTCTGAGAAAAATGAGACTCATTCCTTTGGCTCGTTACCTTCAATGTCAGATCGGAACAACAGGGAGTTGCGTCACAAATATCGTCCCATGCAGGTTTCCATTATTTTTCCCATTTCTTTATGTAGATCTACATGCTACGCGAGGCAGACATAAATGTTTAATGTGTTATTGTCCGCGACAGACTTGTGCGGTCTTCCGATTGGGAAACTAGTTACAGCGACTCAAAAATCACTCGGGATGCATAATTCAGCTCACGCACGGGGTTCCTTTTCACGTGTCGTACTTCTGCGAACGTTTCAACCCGCTCGCCTCGGCATTATGGGTCAATGCCAACGGTTTCGTGAGCACGATGTTCAGGAAAGAAGACGCGAAAATTTCATTCTCGCGATTATCAGTCAAGCGTCCATTAAAATAATGTTAACCGTAGCCAACATCGAGCCGTTAGAATTATCGGCACGATTTGATAATGACAGCACGAAAACGCTCTTTCGTCATAATTCTATGCCGTTCGTCGCAATTTTTTTCGGCCACCATCAAAAGTTCACATCGAGTTGCGCAATTTCTTGTCGTTGGTCACTCGAAGTTCGCGAATGTGATTGTTGGCGTCGATTACGAAAGCGTCGTACGTCGTAAATGTGACGAAAAAAGCAAGAAAAGATTATAGTCTGTTTTTCATTTGGATATCATTCTTTCATAATGATCGGTGCGCGCTCGTTAGGCAAATTATATTTTGTCGCGGGAAAAGATTAACATCCCTGCAAAGCATCGTTCGCTTGAATTTCCACTCAAACAATGACTAACGACTTCGCCAGTAATTGGCTGGAGGAATTAAACGCGAATTACGATTATCGATCAGCGTGTTTGCGAATGGCATGAGAGAATCGACGCGTTTGGCTCTGTAAGGCTCCGGCGTTCTAAAGAGGGGGGAGGAAAGGAAAAAGAAGGCAAAGAATTATTTTGCACAGCTGACACTGACCTAAAACGCATGACCGCAATGTTCCTAACGCAAAGCCTGCCAATTTGGCTCGACGTCCATTTTAGGCTGCCTCGCTGACGTTTGTTCGCCGAATCGTCGAGTCGTTGAGGGTAAGCGTCTCGTGATGAATATCCATGACAAAGAGCGAAATTCCATTTTCTACGTTCTCAAGTCTCGTCATACCTTGCTTTCCGAAGAATCAGCGTTCTCGCGATTATGACATACGCGCGCATGTGTGCCAGTGATCTTGAAAGCGGTCGAAGTGCGAATTCTGGTTAAATTGCATTCCGCTTATACGCCGATGCAAGTCGGTGCGACATAAAATGAGTGGAAATTTTCATTTCTTTTGAGGTGATTTACTTAGGCATTTCGATGACCATCGGTGCATATCCGTGCAGGTAGCTCGTAAATTTAAACGTACATACGTATGTATATATACAGGGTGTTTCTGGCAATAGGATCGGGCTATAACTCTTTTTTTGCATAGCAATATTGCATGGCGTACTAAGTACTATATTCCTATTGCGTCACTTTTGTTGCACATCCACCGATCCACATTCCCGGTGCAATTAGACTTTTTTTTTTTAAATACGGCTCTACTTTTTTTTTACATTTATTGATTCTTCTCCCTATTCTACGTATAAAAGTATTGGGGTAGGCTCATCTTGAAGACAATACTTTTCCTGATAGTTTTCTCATTAGAACGCTAATTATAATAAAATACATATCTGACCTAAAATGTCGAATATCTCGTAAAGTATTGTCTTCAGGATGACCCTACCCTAATATTTTTATACCTAGTATTAGGGTAGGGTCATCATGAAGACAATACTTTTCCTGAAAGATTTCTCGTTAGAACAGTAATTATAGTAAAATGCATTTTTGATTTAAAATACCGAATATCTCGCAAAGACAATACTTTTATTGAAAGGTTTCTAGTTAGAACAGTAATTGTAGTAAAATACATTTCTGACCTAAAACGTTGAATATCTCGTAAAGTATTGTCTTCAGGATGACCCTACCCTAATACTTTTATACGTGGAATAGTGAGATGAATCGATAGATGTTAAAAAAAGGTAGAGCAGCATTTAAAAGAAAAGTGCAAATTGTACGGTGAAGGTGCATCGGTGCACGTGCAACAATAGTGATGCAATACAAAGATGGTACTTAGTATGCCATGCAATATTATCTTCTACCATTTTTCTCTATCATTATTTAAAAAAGATTCATAGCCCGTCCCAATTGCCGGAATCACCCTGTATATTCCATACCATCAGTACAACGAAACGTCTGCAATTATAACGCGTATCAACGGGGTCAAGGTTTCGAATAAAGGCAAAAACATCGGACAATTTGTTATATCTACATGTATCTTATCCGACGATCGTCAATTGTCTAGCGGTGACATTAGACGACCGAGCAGATATGAACATATCCGGCTAAAAGTAAAATAGATCGATATCGTCATTAGCATGCCGTGTGTCCGTTTCCGTCAAAACGTAAAACGATCGAATGTGTCACGGATGCGCTACGGAAAATTGTCTGATATAATTGCGGGAAGATAATTTCCGTAATCGCGACGTCACCCAACGGACAGCGAGCGACACACAATCGTTCACTTTATGCCGTTTTGTATGTGGACACTCCTAGCTCGCTTCGTTTCGAAAGCGGCGAACTTTTCACGCGGAAAGTGTTACGGTGTTAATTGACCCTGATGGCGCGCCACGCATTTTTCATCGATTTTTCTACCATCACACTTCTTGCGGGTGGCGAGCAATTATCCCAATGAGTCCGTATATTTTTGCACGTCGAGCGCTGCCTGCGCTACGCTGAAAGCGTTCACCTCGTTCTTACGATCAGAGCTCAGAGCTCGTTTTTCTACGGGGTCGTTGTCTTTCTAAATACGTATTAGTGAAATTAATGAAGGTTTATTGTGGATAAAATCGACCTTCGTCAAAATTGAAAATACACGTCTCGTAGAGCAGCGTGTTCAGAATGATTCAAGCAGAATTTCAAAATAAAATATCAAAAAACTGTGGTTGTGGTAGACATCTTTCCGAACGATGTTTTTAAAAGCTCTCATCCTCTCATCCTAAACAAAAAACAAAATTTTTGCCTTAAACTAGACGAATAAAGTGTGTGCGTATCATAGAACGTTTTCGGTACATAGCAAGTTTATTTTTTTTAATTTGTGAAGGCATTTTTTGCACAAATCGCTGATATTTCTTGAAAAATCAATGTTTCAAAAATCGGCTATGATATGCACACGCTTTATTCATCGAGTTTACTTAAACGGTAGAAAACTTTGGAAAACCTATATAAAATTACTTATTTTACATACTGTTCAGTTAAATCGTGTCTAACGGTACTAACTTATGATTTTATAAGAGTATTTGATACATAAATCAAGCAAATGTGCCAATACAATAAAAGAGTTGCAGCACAATGTCTCGTGGGTTAACAAAAAATATCTGTTGTTTGTTTAGAATAAAAGGGGGTCGAGATATTTCTCGTTCACAGTTTTCGATATTTTACTTCGAAATCGTGCTTGAATTATTCCCAAAACACTACTTTACCAGACACACATTTTCATCATTAATAAAACATGATTTTCTCCAAGATAAACAGTCATTAATTTCGGCCCAGTTTTTAGGCCTGTCAAAAGTATGCAACCCCTTAAAATGCTTAATTTCAATTCGAATTTCTTAGCGGAAAATTTGATGTGGGCAGGACAATGAGGAAAGACATGGAACGGAGACAGAAGGAGCAAAAAAGCGTGGTGCAAGGAGTGACGATCAGTTGCGAACAATTGCGTCGTAATGTTAGCCGATAAGCGAGTAATTAAAACGATAGGCTTTTGAATAATTCGAATGACGGTGCGAAAAACCGCGCCAGTCGATGCGCGCTGCGCCTTGTCGCAATTAGAGTTATGTACATATGTCGCGCTTCGGTTATCGTCGGCAAAATGCATTCACGATTCCGCGATATTCCATTGTCAACCGTATTTCTCTTTCGGATCTGAACGGATCGACAAATAAACTGCTATTTTTGAGCAACTTCAAAAAAGTAGGACGTTTTTTATTCGACGTATATAATTTTTGGTGAAACTTATTTTTTTTATTTATTTTTATTAGCGTTATCGACAAATAAACTGCTATTTTTGAGCAACTTCAAAAAAGTAGGACGTTTTTTATTCGACGTATATAATTTTTGGTGAAACTTATTTTTTTTATTTATTTTTATTAGCGTTATCGGTATAATGACCGAGTCAGGATTTGACACAGAGTTGTACATTGATTATTTTATCGTAATTTGAAAGTTTGACCGGTTACGAAATAGACGTGATTTTCTTGAAAGAAACAGTTAATTTATTGCAGGATATAATGCACAACATAACCTTTGAATTATAATAAAATAGTCAATGTACAACTACAAATTCAATCCGGTACGGTTAGTGTTAATGCGCAAATGTTGCATTTGCTTTGACCGGTTACCAAATAGACGTGGCTTTTTCGAAAAAAGTTCTCAATTTATTGTAGGACAAAATGCACAACATAACCTCTGAATTATAATAAAATAGTCAATATACAACTCCAAATTCAAACCGGTACGGTTACTGTTCATGCAAAAATGTTGCATTTGCTTTGACCCGTTACCAAATAGACGTGGTTTTTTCGAAAAAAGTTCTCAATTTATAGTAGGACAAAATGCACAACATAACCTCTGAATTATAATAAAATAGTCAATATACAACTCCAAATTCAAACCGGTACGGTTAGTGTTAATGTACAAATGCTGCATTCGCTTCGACCAGTTACTAAATAATAGACCTGGTTTTTTCGACAAATTTCTCAATTTATTGTAAAAATAATGCACAACATAACCTCTAAATTATAATAAAATAGTCAATATACAACTCCAAATTCAAACCGCTACGATTAGTGTTAATGCACAAATGCTGACTAATTAATTGGATATCGCGTGGTCGCCCATTTCGGGTGTCGATGATCTTGTTTGTCCGAACGTACCGTTTCCTTGATTCGCGCGTTTCACGATTTTCTTCCGGTTCGCACTTCGCAGAAGCCTCGTCACTCTCGCTACGTCCCGACGTGGGAACGCGTCTCGAATTTGACTGGAACCCCGTAATTTCATTGTTACGTCGTTTCCGTCGCTCAACGTCCTTTCACCGTGTCCCTTCCACAGAACACTTCCGTCTTTTCAGCGGATTCGGCCAGGCTTTCTCGAGCTTCGTTTCGCACGTTACATTCTTCCCCCAATTTCTTCCTTTCTCTGCGTTTCAGTTCTCTGTTCTAAACCGTTCGATCTGTACATGCGGGAAGTGCGTTTGTTTTGTAATTTTTACTTGGACCACTCTTATCGTCAGCTACGCAACGCTAAGCGGGCAAATTTTGTCGTTATTAAGACAGTGTCCTGGTTTAAAAGGCCGAAAATAGGTTATAAAGGCTAAGTACAGCAATATGTAATTGATTTTTTACATTTAATGAATATAATGTTAATTTACGTGAATATATGTAAATTGAAAATAATTGTGGTTTGTTTTATTTCGAATAAGAATTACGCGCTCCATATTTCCCGCCAATTAGAGATTCCAGCGGCCAATAACTCCGCCATTTTGCGGCAATTCTATGACAACAAATTTGTCTTACATTCTTCAAATGTGTCTTAAAATACGCTCAAAAGATTAGAAAGCTTCGTCGTTTCTCTGTCTATCAAACGAATCGCCGAAAAATCAGCTTATGTTTAGCCTTCTCAACCAGGACACTGCCTTAATTAAGTCCGTCGACGATTGCACGAGTCCGTGGCATTTTTATACCGTCAGCGCTTTTAATTCGGGCCACATTTTTGCGGAACGGTGGTGCAACGTTACGCGGCGTTGCGATAATATTAATCGATCAGCGTAACGCTGCAATGGAAGTTCCATGCTTCCGCGTCTATCGTCACATTCTAATCTAAATGGCTCCAACTAATTGTCAACGATTACATCGTAATTATCGAAATGCGATCTGGTTACATTTCGCTGAACCAAACGTTTCGTGACCACGGCGTATCTAAGCAAAGGCATACGGAATGGTACTATCTAAATGAGTGTACTATTAGAACGGAGCAACAAATAATGAGAGCAGGAAAAGGAGTATCGGAGAGTCCGAAGTCCATTTTGACAGAAATGTCTTATGAAAAAAATGTTTTGTTCACTTTCGACTCATTTTGTTGTGGTACAGACGATTTAATAATTCATTTATTTATTTGTAGCCGGGTTGCTAGAGCTATAAAGGGAGACAGAAAAATAAAGATAAGTGTACAAAATTTAACTATTGTTTTTTTTTGCATTGTTTTTTTCTTTTTATTATCGTTATGTCAGTTTAGTTAATATATGCGTTAAATTCTACTCTCATACCATTTTGTTTTGTTCTTATATATTTTTATGTTAGTTTCACTCTGTACTCCTATGTATCTTTGGGCACTAAAGGGCCCATGCTCGCTAGAAAGAAATAATAATAATAATAAAAATGAAGCTAACAGTAAAAATAAATCATAAAATAAAATTAGATAATTAGACATGGGAACACCTAAGAGTAACACAAAATAGAAGAATCAAGGAAAACGGAGAGAGAGAGAGAGAGAGAGAGAGATCCTGTGT
The DNA here is from genome assembly GCA_963942575.1 of Priocnemis perturbator. Taxonomy (NCBI): domain Eukaryota; kingdom Metazoa; phylum Arthropoda; class Insecta; order Hymenoptera; family Pompilidae; genus Priocnemis; species Priocnemis perturbator. The sequence goes on from OZ012654.1 coordinate 96,760, forward strand.
GAGTTACGATGGGAAGACATAACCTTAATGTTAGAAAACCGGACCGAAAAGGATATAAGACTTAAAAATAACTGAACTAAACTAAAAAAAGAAACAAAGAAAAAAAACCTCAGATATCCGAGTTACTGGGCAGTATATGCAATAATAATGTGAATTGACGAGCTCGTCAAGAGTAAACGACGGTGACGTGGAATTAGAAAAATCTTATTTCTCGCTGCTGCTTATCGACAGGAAAGGAACGTTCGCCAGATAAATCTGACGAGTTAGTCAGAGTGCGCGCGGCCGGGGGAAAAACGTTAGAAACCGTCTTCCATTTGTCGTCTAATCTCGGTCAGCCTTCCATCCTCGTTTCGCAACAAAGATGCTCCGCGGTTTTTCGCTCGACGCGACTATTGCACCGGACCTTCTTGCAAAAGTAACTGCCGCGAGACGATAAAAAAAGGTTGGAAACGACAACGAAGAGCACGGAGTGTCAAAAGCAGCGAGTGAGAATGAAAAGTGAGAGGCCAGGCAGTCAAAAAATTGTTTTTTTTTACTTAATTTATTCATGAGTGACATGCTGTTAGAATTTTGCGCGAATTTCAAATGTCAAACCTGTCGGAAGGCGCGCAAATTTATTTACGTCCGCACGCAAATAATTGTAATAATAATAATAATGATTTATTTACGGCGGAACCAATTTTAACAAGCGTTACGCAGGAAAATTACAGTGTAAATGAAGAATGCACATATAGAATAAGAAGAAAAGAACGAAAGATTTTTTTAAATAATATAAAAGATGAATATATAAATAACTAAATAACTAAATATATATATTGAAATGCGTCGCTATGTTTCACACACAACAAGCTTATATCGGCGAGCTGATGCTAAAACAGCCGATAATCCAAATTTAAAAAATGCATTTTGGAGATTAATTTTAGTTATTATTATTAAGTATATATAAATAATGTTGCTATGAGCTATAAAATTTAAAGACTTTTATACAAACCTTTAAATATAATTTATAGCTCATAGGAACATTAATTATATATACTTAATAATAATAAGTAACATTAGTCTCCAAAATGCATATTTTAAATTTTCATTATAGGCTCAAAAAAAAAAGTTCTAAATTTTAACCCTCACAATTTTCTTCGTAACACCGACCGATCGTAATTTTTCTCAAAAATGTCTGTTTTGCATGCCATCAAATTTCTTGAAAATAAAGCTCAAATCCTTCGGTTCAATGTTTCAAAAACTTATTCTCCTTCAAAGAGTATACTTTCTGCTTTCTTCGCCCACTGTACTTCGGCCGACGAATTTCCGCATTATGATCGATGCAGCGACGACCTATTAATGAACGACGTCTCTAATTCATCTCGAAATTCATATCAAGAGAAGAAACGCGTTGCCAGTTCCTCTCGCAGCTCGCTCCGACCAATTGCGAACGCACGCTCGACGCAAACTTTGCCCCGCTCGCGCGCCGACGATTTATCCGAGACTCGTCATCGGTCTTTCTCAATCCTCCGCGATCCTCGCTGATCGATGACGGAAGAAACCGGCACGTTAGTTATAGTCTACCGGTCGGCCTCGGCAAAAGTCGCACGCCGCCTTTTAGTAATGCGACCAGCTGCCAGCCGCGTTCCACCTCGCTCGCGATATATCGGTTGTCAACGTCAACGATTGTCTCGTCAACAGCGCGTCGTTTCTTTCGGCGATCTCACGTGTCCAGGTCTGGATCTCATCGAGGATGACACTACACTTGTGCCGATTTCGTAAGTCCTCCGTTTCGTTTGCTAGGACGTCGTCGGACGCATTATGTAATCCCGGAATGAAAGGCGGCTCGTATTGTAACGTGCAAGATATTGATACATATAGAAAATCTGCGCGGTGGCTTGTGAGCTGGAAAGCTCGTACGTAATTCTTGATAATGCGACACATGTCAAGAATCGGAGACGGTAGGACAAATTAATGGAACGTCGTGGAGTGCGCTTGTGAATCGGAAAGTTGTGTGGGTAATCGTAATGATGTGATAGGGGTTGAAAGTTAATGAAAAAGTTAAAGTAAAAATAGTTGTTTAATTTTAGATTAAATTGTCACATTTTCTTTTAAGTCGATTAATATGATTATTCTACGTTATTTATTTATACTTTATATCTTTTAATTTGAATTTACAGTTTATCCCGCAAATTCTTTCCTAAACATTTTATTTAAATAGAAATATATTTAAAATATATTTGTGTGGCGTACGGAATTGGACACATGGTCCAGATTTACAGCAATGCGCATGTGTCTTTGTATCTAGCTCTGTCGAGTGCGGAAAAACAGGTCTTAATTTACTTTTTTCGTCCCTCGCAAAGCATAGGTTCCATATTTATATCGATATCGATTCCTAATGAACGCTTTGCTAGTGTCAAGTCCATTAGGATCGTTTCCTCGTCACTTATTTTCTTTTTCTTTCACATGCGGGCAACACTGCAGGAGCTTATAATTTCCGATCGATACTTGACCTTATTTCGCATCCTGCTCCGCATCGAAGAACACTCCAGTCTCACTCGCAACCGTCTAAACAATCATTCGGCACTGCGACCGCAAGCATTACTGCACTTTTCTTCGCACACCACCAGATTTTGCTTTTCAGCCCGAGAGCTCCAGACGTCCTTTGACTCTCGGCCGTTTATTTCCGACGCATCTGTTTTCCTCCGTCCTCAGAATGATCGTTATCCTTTACCGTTGAACGTCCTTTGCGATAATTCATGCCACTTTGTTTTTTTGCATCGTATTATTCGACCTTTTCTTAGTCACTGCAGCGGCATCGGACACGTGCGCTAATCGAGTTTCGTTTCTTGAATTATGTTGAGTCGTGCGCTGACGATTGTTTCATCGAGTCCTCTTTCCCGGGTAGTGTTAATGCACGAATGCTGCATTTGCTTGGACCGTTTACGAAATAGACGTGGTTTCTTCGAAAAAACTTGTCAATTAATTGTAGGATAAATGCACAACATAACGTTTAAATTATGATAAAATAGTGAATGTAAAACTATAAATTCAATCGGGTACGGTTAGTATTAATGCATGAATGCTGCATTTGCTTTGACCAGTTACGAAATAGACGTGGTTTTTCCGAAAAAAGTTGTCAATTAATTGTAGGATATAATGCACAACAACACTTTTCAATTATGATAAAATAGTGAATGTACAACTATAAATTCAATCCAGTACGGTTAGTGTTAATGCATAAATGCTGCATTTGCTTTGACCGGTTACGAAATAGACGTGGTTTTTCCGAAATAGTTGTCAATTAATTGTAGGATATAATGCACAACAACACTTTTGAATTATGATAAAATAGTGAATGTACAACTATAAATTCAATCGGGTACGGTTAGTATTAACGCACAAATGCTGCATTTGCTTTGACCGCGCACGAAATAGACGTGGTTTCTTCGAAAAAACTTGTCAATTAATTGTAGGATATAATGCACAATATAACTTTTGAATTATGATAAAATAGTGAATGTACAACTATAAATTCAATTGGGTACGGTTAGTGTTAATGCGCAAATGCTGCATTTGCTTTGACCGCGCACGAATGCTGCATTGACTTTTACCGAGCACGAATGCTGCATTTACTTTGACCGGTTACGAAATGGACGTGGTTTTTTTTTTAGAAAAAAGTTATCAATTTGCTGTCGATTACTAGTAACCTAACTATTAACTGTTTTTTTCGCATCGTCTTATTCGACCTTTTCTTACTTACTGCAGCGGCGTCGGACACGTGCGCTAGTCGAGTTTCATTTCTGGAATTATGTTGTTTCGTGCGCTGACGAATGTTTCATCGAGTCCTCTTTCAACTCATGTCTCGTTGTACTGGCTAGCGATAAGAAGACATGCTGGCACCTGGAAACGTCCTTACTCACTTCTACAATTTCATTCTTTCTCATTGATGCCTATGCACGTTTTCATTCGAGCACCTTCGATTTCGTTCGATTCAGTTGTCGCGTGTGCGAAATTGTCGTTTGACACTGGAACACTTCCTTGAACATGTCGAGTTTGATTCAAGTACGTGGCCGCATCGTCTTATTGTTAACCCAACAACAAATTCACTTTCCGACACGTGCACTTGACACAATTGAGGGACGATTGAGTTGAAAAGCGACTCGCGGGCGGCTCGAAGTGATCGACAATGAGGCTTTAGAAAATGTGGTATTATTCTGTCACGCCATGGAAAGGGAGTGAGATGTCAGACGTTGAACGACGCGCATCTACTTTCTAGCTCTCCTATCGTACGTCTGATGTGGAACGAAATTTCCTGCTACGCCCACGTATCACTTTTTACTCGCACGTCTCTGTAGTACCGATAAAAAACAAATTGCACAACAAACCATATTTTCGAAATACTCAGTGGGTAATTGAAGATTGGATGTAGCTGTCAGTATTTCGAATTCCAACGGTTCATAGGTAGTTCTAAGTTTTAAAGATAAGCTATACATTCAATAAAACCAAGTTGACCTTGAAATCTCAGAAAAAAGGCCTCCACTAATAAACAAAAAGTATGCATTACATAACGCATCTTTTAAAACCGTACAAATTTTATTTACCAAATTTTTCCATACGATGCGTACTTGACTAGTTATACATGCGTGCAAGGTGCTTGGACCACCCTGTATAATTCCTGTTGAATATATATATATATATATATATATATATATTTATATATGCTATACCTATGTAATACGTACACGATTCATGAGTAAGCGTACATTTCTTTTATACGTCTGCTATATTTCCAATTACATCTAACAGATGCATCAGGTATGCGTGGATGGATTAAAGTGATTTTCTAACAAAACCGCAGAAACCAGTGTATTCTGTTGAATGATGGAAAATTTGTAATCACTGCCGTATCTAAATTCTTGAACGCCTCGTAATTCTGCACGCATACGAGTATAGAGAAGAATAGAGGTAAGATGTGCGCTAAATTGCGAACCGATTCGAAGTAGGGGAAAGTAGGGTAAAACTGGGTACGTAATATACAGGGTGATTCTAAATATATGCGACAAACTTTAAGGGTTAATTCCTGGGTTTATTTTCATGATAAAAGTTCATATGAACAATATGTCCAAAACGGTTTAGTGATAAAAATAAACGATTTTTAACAATAAATTAAGAGTTCATACATAATAATACAATGTAATAAATCTTAATAGGTAAACTTTAATGAATCAATACTTTGACACAATAATATTTAAATAAAAAATAAATAAACAATAATAAACATATTTTAATTGACTATACAATTTATACAGCTGTGCAAGTTGCGTGGAACACCCTGTATATATACGTATTACGTATGGTTCACACATAGATTAGGCTTGTACAATAGCTGCATTCTATACAATTATTCTTGTATCGTACAGATGTAAGATCTATCACATAAGCGCTACATATCTATGACACATACATCATATACGTATAATATATGAATGGTATTTCTTACACATGCTTCTCATATATAGACCGCAGATGTATATATACACATCAGAAACAGCATTTTATGCAGAACCAATCACGTTTAAAGTTGCTGCTTTGACGCACTCGTCCTCATTACCATAAACGACGTGTTTCTCTCTCTCTCTCTCTCTCTCTCTCTCTCTCTCTCTCTCTCTTATAGAGATCCGATGACGTAAAAGTAAACTCCTGCGAGGATTTTGAATGGAAAAAGACCGAGTGACTAATGGCCTAAAAAAGTAATTGAACTACACCTAAGTCCATATACACCGTCATTCGAAACTGTTTTCGGTACCCTGCGCGAATAATTTGATTTGATTAGTTCCGAAGCGTCAGAGTGGCTGTCTTAAATGACTCGAGGAATAATTCGACAAATTGAACATGCTTTCGTGATCGTCGTTGGCAAGTGAAAACGAATGTTTACACGTGTCAGTGCGGGTACGCTTGGCATCCATACGGATCTAAAAGTAAAATAGATACGGAGCAGATGACTCGACATTGCACGGTTGGAACAAAGTCTAACAGGAAGTAGCGATTGAGCTGAAAAAGGAACGTAAAAAGGAGGAGAATAATGTGAAGGAGGCCAGAGGCCAGGTAATGTTATTTATTCATACTGTGCAATTTTTTGCGTCCATCAGGAAGCGCCTGACACACGGATTGATCGGCAATAATCGATCGGCAGGAATCGTGGGATCGAGGATCGCGCGGATCTCGGTCTTGTGCAATTTTACATCGAGCTCAGAAGACTTCCCTGTCACGCCGGTTTCATTCATTTGCATGCATTTGTTTTTTATTTTTTTTTTTTACTCCACGCACTACTTTTGAACGAATGAATTTTGTTTACTGTTTTCCCGCCGTCGCATCACGGCTTTTCTATTGTTTGCTTTGTGCCGCGTGTGCAGATCGAAGAGCACGTTCATTTCGATCGTGTATTGCGTGAAAATCATCGAGAAGCGAGACGGCGCGGAATATCGATCGTTTCCTTTCGATTTTTCTTCGATCGCGTGCTTGTGGGAGTTGGAGTAGGTATAAATAAAAACGGAACTGAAACGGAAGTGTGCTCGGGGACGTAGAACTTTGATCGTGGAAAGTGTTCAATTGTCGATTGGTTTGTCACGTGAGACCAAGGGGAAGCATGGACAGGTTGAAGGTACGTAATCAATCATGTGGAAATCGGAGAATTCAAATATAACTCAAGCACCTGTTGCAGCTAGTAGAATAATTTTTTTTCTCAATTCCAGCTCCTGCTTAAAGGATCGGTTCCTGCGAAAAAGATATTCTTCCAGGACCAACGTTGTTGATACACATTATTATTTAAGTTCTAGCATATTTCGAGTAGCTTTAAGTGAACTGTAATTTACTCAAATTCTTTTCAAACGCGGTACACGTTATTATTTAAGTTCCAGTGTAAGATCAGTAGATTTTAGGGAACTGTAATTTGTACGAAACATTTTTAAACGTGCTTAATTCGACGTATTTCCATAAATATAATTTATTGTAATGCAAATAGTGTTTTCTCATTCTATTACCTCACATATCTCAATTTCCAAAACGTCTAATTTTTAAACGCTCGATGACGTCACTTCTGGGTCTCCTGATGATACCTCTTCGATAGTGATGGTCTCCTGTTATGGAAATTCGAAAAATTCTCATAATTGTTCCACTTTTGCTTTTTGACACTTCGTTAACAACGGTGATTTTGTCCATTCTCAATCGAGGATTTTATTGTAGATACAGCAAAATTTCAGAATTTGGTAACAGGAGAATATGAGTGGCAAGGAGGTATTAAAAAGTGTTTCAACTTTTGGCAGGAATTTCAAATGGACTGTTTCCTCAAATCAACTTTTTAAGGCTCTGTGAAAGTTTTCGTGATTTTCGTTAAATTTTGCGATTCGGTAACAGGAGAATATGAGTAGCAAGGAGGTATGCAAAAGTGTTTCAGCTTTTGGCGGGAATTTCAAATCGACTGTTTCCCCAAATCAAATTCTAAAAGCCGCGCGTAATTTTTTTGAGTTTTTCGTAAAATTTCCCGATTTGGTAGCAGGAGAATATGAGTCGCAACGAGGTATCAGTAGGTGTTTCAATTTTCGGCAGCAAATTCGAATTTGTCTATTCTCTAATGTTTTCGTGCGTTAGAAAGATAGCATTCACGTTCTGTTACGAGCCAACGTTTGTGGCGAGTGTTTTAAAGCACCCGCCGAATATGGTTTGCGTGATTGGGATTCCGTAACTGGAAGGGGTGCCATCAAATGGTAGGATTCCTTGCCAGCGTCCGGCACGACGCGAAACGTCGTGAGTTTTGCTGTTCAAGGAAAATGACCTCAAGAGTGCATGCGCCACGTCGGGAATACGTCGGGTGGCCCATTCAAGAACACTGGGTATGGAAAGTAGTTCGGTACAGAACGCCAAGATGGGAATACGTCGGGTGGCCTGTTCAGGAACGTAGGATACGAGTTTAGGGAAAAAGTTTGGCTCGTAGTTCATTCTCCTGGAGCAGTTGCAGAGAATCTGTGGGTTTTCTAATTTTTCACGAATTTAAGATTATTGGAATGGAAAAGAATTTGGTACGAAGTAGCACAATTACTACAGTTAACTTTGGTATACCGTACAATGTAAAATATATATACAATGAAAGAGTCAGTTTGAAAATGAGTTGAAAAATGTTACTTACTACCTACTAGCTGACAATGCTAAGCGAATTGTTACCTATTCTAATTTTGTTATGAAGGGGAACTTGAGCTCGTTCTGGCAGTGAGTTTTGTGGAAAAAGACTACTTCAATTTGGTTGTAAGGAGTTAATCTCGAACTTACAACAGAGTTCTAAATAGAGTTAGCTCTAAATATTTTCTTAGAAGGGGACTTGAGCCCGTTCTCACAGAGAGTGCTTAAAAATCAACGTGAAACTCAAGTGGTCAATAGTCTACGGCTCGACCTTACTATGTATGACTTAAAGAATAAGACTGCGAGGAGCTCGCTGCAGCTTGCCTTTTTATACCCAAAAACCTCAGAAAAACGGGTGTGTCTGAGAGAGACGGAGAATAGAAAAAGATAGATGAAGTTAGATGGGAGAAACTACTCTCACTGCCAGGTCGTCCCAAATGGCGCTTATCTTGATGTCTAAATAAGGGCGGTAGGGCCCCCAAGAGGAGGCTACGTGAATTTCGTGGGAACGGAAGAAATTCAGAGTCCGTACGTAACAGTTCCACGAACGCTTTTAACCCTCGGATACCCACGATGGGTCAATTTGACCCGAAGGCTGAAGATCGTTAACCCATTTTTTGAGCAAAATAAAAATGTTCGCCTACGTACATTTTAGCGACGTTGCAATATATTTTAAACGTTGACAATTTGTTTATAAATTGTTTACTATATTTTGTACAAAATTAAAATTGTTTGCGACGTGGTCGTCAGTGTTTTATAAATGGAATGAGCTAGACGTAGTAACCTAACTATTTTTGACCAAATTCCGCAGCATTAATTTCCAGGATTGTTACCTATAACACATAATCTAATAATTATAACAATAATGTTGGTGTTACGTGGACGCGTTGAATTTATTTTGAGGTTCTCGTCTTACATAAATCTATATAAATAAAATGTCTAAAAATTTAAAATGTTGGGTTGCCGCCCTGCAGGATGGGTCAGAATGACCCATCGTGGGATTGGGTGTCTTATTTTTCAGTCGGGTGTCCGAAGGTCAACTAACTTACTTCGTATCTTCCGATCTCGTCGCTTTGCGTATACCCCTTAGACATTGTTTACTTGAACGGGACGCCACCAACTTATTTAAATATGAATGTACCTTAATGGAGAACGACATACTTGACGGAGTAAGATTGAATCTTTGCGAAAAAAACGACTTAAAGTAGCAATACGATTCGCGTGACGACTCGTGCGAGAGTGAAAAGTGAATTTCGGCCGATGTCGCCCATTTGAGACAAAGATTAAGCTTGAGCGAATCCGTTGGTCCGTTGAATCGGTGTCGTTCCCGTGAAACGTGAGGGCAATGACACGGATTCGATGGTCGAATGACGAGCGAGAACGTTCGCCGAATATTTCGCGATTCTCTCAACGAATTTGGAAGTTGCAACGTTGAAAGGCCCAAAAATATTGAAAAGCACAATGCAGAAATTGACAATCGAAAGCGTTCGGAACGATCAAATTCGAGAATGGCAAGTTTAATATATGCAAGAACAAAGAAAAAACGCGTAGATACGAATAACAGCGTTTATTGCAACGATCGGCAGATGAAAATTATCCGATGACAAAAGTGAGAGTAAACATTTGGCGAGAAGAAAGTAGGAATGCTCAAAACTATCCGTCGCACGCTTGCATAATTCTACGACGCCGTGAAACGTCACGAACTTCACCGAACACTTCGCAGTCTCCAAATCGTAGCCGAGTAAAAGTCGGAGCACACGAAGAATGGACACGCAGCCGCAGTGCGGAATTTTAGTGACGTTTTTTTTCCGATTTGTCGACGTTGGCATGGCTCGATAAAAATTGTTCGATCGTAATGAACGTTGCGCAACGGAGCCACGTACGCTTCCATAATGTGGGCCTATCATTTTTGACGCTTCATTAACGATCCGTTAACGCTTTCTAGCACAACTATACTTTAGTTTACGCATGGCGGACCAACTCGCATGGGAGTAATGCACCTTTCTGTCACTTGAGCATTTTCATGCGTTCGTAACGCGAGGCATCGTTTCCAGAAAGAAATGTGTTCGGACATTAATTTCTGTCCGCAGTGACGTATATAGAAAGGTTAAAGTGAGATAAGAAATTCGACGATCCATACCAGTTATCCTATTAGCGCAGCTTCCCCAAGCCTCCAAATTTATCGATACATTGGTCCGTGATAATTCGTATCGGAATATACGTTGTTCTGTTGAAAATTAGCTGAAATAAATTCTTGCGTAGAAATGATCGAAGAAAAAGTGACGGTAATATTGGTTGTACGCACTGATTTATATAGACACTGGATGCAACATAGCATACGAAAACGTGTGCCGAGTTGAACCTGTGGCCGCCATGTTTGGAGACCCCGAATATGCACTTACAAATGGCGACTATTAGGAGTCAATGAATGAAGAGGGTGTACCTTGGTATATCTGAAGTGAGTATTCTGAGTGATGTTTGTAGAGTAAGGTTGCGATCATTAGACCACTAACGTGTTCGCATGGTAGAAATCTTTTAAACAGTCATCTGTGTTTATAGCGTTCTTACTATAATATTTTCCTAGAACTAAAACGAATGTAAGTCCGATTTTATTAACTAGATTTTATTTGTACTTCTCAAGTATATGGTAGAAAATTGATTCCTGTACAACGATAATATTATTTTTTAGGCTAACAGGTTAGGTTTTCTGTGAAACCCATTTTTTTTTCGAAAAGATGCATAGTTGCTACCAATGGACCACTAACGAATTTCCACCATTAATTATGGGAAAAATTTTATAACATTATTGTTATTTTATAAAGATTCGCGTTTTTCATTCCAGAATGGCAAAGAGGGGTAATTATTATGCCTGGAATAAAACTAGTATGTCATTAGTCTTACAAGTTATATTCTGTACACCATATTATTATTATGTTATATTTTATGTGTACAATTATTTTATAGTGTAAAATGGGTGTGTACCCGTAAATGAAATAAAATTAATTAATTTACAAATCGTTATAATTTTTATAAAGTCCAATGATTGACTCTAGTGGTCCAGTCAAGGCAACGACAACCACATTCGTTTTTCCGTTATTTTTCGAAAACGGATAATTCTGTTGAACTATTAGTGGGAATACAAATACTATGTTACTAGTAAATTTAAAAGAGATCATTTATGAATAATATTTTATTAATAACACTGTATCAAATTTAAGTGGATCAGTCAAGGCAACGACAATCACATTCGTTTTTCGGTTATTTTCCGAAACCGATTAATTCTATTGAACTATTACTGGGAACATAAATACTATGTTACTAGTACATTTAAAAGAGAGCATTACTTTTAATTTATGAATAATATTTTATTAATAACACTGCATCAAATTTATGTGGTCCAATCATAGCAACTTCCTACTCATTACATTTGAATCACCCGCTACAACCTGAGTATTCGGGGTTCCTAAACATGGCGGATTCGGTCTCCAATCGGCATAGATATTTTGCATTGCATCGTGCATTCAGTGTACATATATATCAGTGGTTGTACGCTGTCGAATTTGTCGCTGATAACGTCTCGTCCGAAGAATCGATTCGGCTCGCAGCGCGGAATATTCGTTTCGATCGCACGGCCGTCGGATATGAACAGGCGGGGGGCATGGGAAGGGAAAAGAAAGTAAGCGCCGAAAGAAGACACACTTTTTTTCCGTGCCGCAAAACTGTAGCGAGATTCGCTCGGAAACTCGCTCTCTTTCACGTTCTCCCAAGAAATCTTGATCAGTCGCGCGAAGTTTTGACCGGCAAAAATATCCGAAAGTGGCCTTATTGGTCGGGTTGCAGTGGAAAAAAAAATCGAGTGCACTTCCGATATCGAAGAGATCGAAACTTACGTGAAGCGATCAGAACCTACGTTCGACCATTATTAGTTTCACGTGCATGCATAAAATTACAGGCGGAAATGGTGTTTGCAGATTGTATAATTAGCGAATAGAGCTTGAAGGTATAGTAGATATTTATTTATTATTATTAACGGGTCCACAGTCATTAGAACAATGAAAAATATACACCTAACCTAACCTAACAACAAAAATACAGTATCTCAGTAACAGATAACATATAATACAATCCTCTGAATTAGAATGAGGAACTTCAAAATCAACGAACAAAGAATTAAAATATCGAGAACAACAATAACCGAACCTCCAATATGAGGACGTCGAAAAAAAAACACACGTGTGATGACATGTGACAAAACTGAGACGAGAAAGTAAGAGCTCAAATCAGATGAAACGAGATTGTATTATAACCAGCTTAAATAAAATAAGATAAACTAGACGCAATAATAACTAAACTAAACTAACAGTCTTTGAACAATAATAACAATAATAATGACAGTAACATATTGACATCAGGTACAGGCACGTGTTAGCTAGTCGAATTTTTCGAGGAGATTTTTGTTCGAATCATCAAAACATCGAGTCAAGTCTGTTCGGTATAAAATGACACACCTGCCAACGCTCAAAACCTTTAATAATGCATAACAATTTAATTCGCCTCATCGTACGCGGTCGTTACATCAGATAACAATGAGAGCGTTCCACCAATAAAGTCGCGAAGTAAAAACCTCGCGACGATCTCACAGCGTTAAGTAACGCACGTCACATTCGTGTTTGCTCGACTTGCTCGACTTTGAACAATACGACTCCTCCTTCTTCTTTTTAGATAGAGTGGAAAAAAAACAGTCCTCGATCGATGTGCGATTACGAGGGTCAAGGTCGTCTGTCACATTACAGGCGTCATCTTGTTAAAGGGCAGCAGCTGTAAGCATCGACGCGTCCGGCACGAGGCGAATCATGCATAAGATGTGAGAGGCAAAAAAGGAAGAAAAAGGAAAAAAAAGCATACGAATTGTCACAAGACGGGAGAAGTAGGTAAAAATGGTAAAATACGTAACAGGCGCCGAGTGCATAAGGAAAGCGGATAATACGTATGTGAACCGTGTTAAACTTGCGAACGACGCCAGGGATCCTGAGTGTGCGAGCCATTGAAAAGTTGCAGACGATGCGAATGGCGAGTGGCATGGAAAAGATGCGGACGCCATACAATTTGTACCATACAATTATCCAGCAATTACCGGAGGGCGTATCTAAATGCAAATGATCTGCCGCATTGTTCGGCATTATTCGCACTCGCATGTCGTGTCATTATTTCCGCGTCATTATGTTCATATCATTCGCTGCGCTTGTCTACTCTAAATATACATGCCGGCCGACGGGGGTTGTCAGATTGACTCGGCTTGTCTGTTAAGCAGAGAGGTGTCATTATCCGTGCTATCGTAATTATCTGCCTTTTTTTAAGGATCCCAAGCGATGTGTCGTGCTGCGAGTATTAGTTGGTTTCTAGCTTTCACGGTCATCCTTGTCAAAAAGGACGTCGCCAAGGCCTGAATAACATGCGTCGGGAAACGAACGTGGATAAAGACCCCGAGTCTACAACATATTTGTCTGTAACTGCAAATGTTACGTGATATATGAAATGCGACATGTACGTCGCATAATATATTACATTTTAATTGGGTATAATTGTCGGAACGCCGATCGGCACTTATTTCTTCTCAAATTTATTAGTTGGATAAGAAATAATCATGGGAATAGTACGTAACGATGAGTTGTGTACGATATATGTATAAATGAAAGCTAATTTAGGATGTAGAATTGCATATTTGATATAGGATTTAGTGTGGATATATGTCATATTAATGTCATATTAATTGCCGCTATTTAGTTACTATGCTCTATATTATGTTTGTTTGTTAATATCCTTTCTGATATTGTTGTATTTTGCAGTTTATTTTATCGTTTGTTTATTTCGTTTTGCTTTATCGCTCCTCTAAGTTGCTTACATGTATTATCATTAACATTTAGTATAAGCGTTTTCCCTCCTTTTTATTCTCTTTACATTATTTTTGTTGTTCGCTTCTTTTCCGTTGCTTTTGTTGGCTTATTGTTGCATAAAATTTGTATAAAATTACAATTTTATTGTATATATACATCTCGTATAGATAACGAAACAGTACATAACGATGAGATGTGTGCAATATATGATGCAGAATTGCATATTTGGTATAGCATTTACTGTGAATATATGTCATATTGTTGAGAATTTGACGTTGAGCCGATTTGAGCGGCGCGGCGCTTGACGTGTCCAATGAATTGGAGACGCCGGGGGCGACCTTGAAAGAAAGAAAGGAAGTGCGCTGCACTTTTCCATATTAACCCAGATCCGTGGCCCCGATTGTCGATAAACTTTGTCGGATCATCGACACGCAAGTAGGTTTCCGTCAGGCCGGAAGAAGATCGTTTCCCGCTAAAACAGCGTCGCTGCACACTTCCTTCTGTTCCTACTTCAGCTCAAGAAAGTACCCATCACAAAATCCCATTCGATATCACCAAGTCGGTACAAACTATTTCTACGACAAAATCCGATAAATTCCATTGAAAATTCCAATTCGGTAACGCTTCGGTTTAGAAAGTGTAATATTTTTGGGCGTTTTATTTTGTTTCTGATAAAGTATCGAAAGGTCAACAAGTTTCCCACATATCTTTTTTTTAGGAAATGACTCCTTAGAATGTTACGAATTTTTTTGTGAAAAATACCAAAGTAGCACTGGTTACTGTATTTTTCAGCGGACGTATGTTTGAGATTGAGGTGTTGGTTAATTGATTGTTTGTTTTGATTCTGGCAACCTCTGAGCCTTCTGTGTTACAATTTCGTTTCGTATCCGCGTAAAACGACTCCAGTTGAAAGTACATGCGTCACTTTATTTGCTTTCAAATACGCTAGCGTCACTAACACCTCAAACTCCAACATCACGTGTGCTAGAAAACACAGTACCCAGTGTTAATTTTCGTATGTTTCACAAATAAATTCGTAACTTCTTAAGAAGTCATTTCCAGAAAAAAAAGTTATATGAAAAACTTGTAGACCTTTCGATACTCCATCAAAAAAAAAAAAAATGCACAAATGCACTTGCTATTGAAGCAAAGTAAGGGAATGAAAGGACGGGGAACGGCACATCCAATAACCATATAACAAACAATAGTAGAATATAGAAGAACGTGAGTAACACATATTTCCAATCCACATCCTTTTAGAATTCCACCGATCACACTAAATACCGCGAGAAAAATACCGCAATTTTAGACCTGCCACAATGTAAGACCGTTTTATAGCTTCATATTTTTCACACCTTATAATTTTCATATTTCATTCTGTACGCCCGTTGTTAATTCCATTTTACACACATTATGTATCACCATTGTAGACTCCTGAATAGGAGACCGGAGCGTCCCGAAACATGTAGAGTGTTAAAGGAATAAAGAATACACAATTTTGACTATTTCAACCAAGAAGAGGGTTTTATTCTAAAATAAAAAAAAAATACATAATACGCCCAAAAAAATTAGACTTTCTAAAAACAAAGTTGAGCCCACAATTCTCAATGCCAGTCCGAAAGTAGCTGGTGTCCGCACGATGAACAACTGGCGCAGGTACATACGCGAAGACGATAAGTGCATGCTAAACGTTACGGCAGTCGCGAGTGTTATCAGTATTTGCACTTTTGAATGAGAATGCTGATAGAAAAATGGCACAGCGGCCGAAAGCGTTCGCGCCGCCGGCCGCCGCTGCGCGCGAAACGTGCCGGGAAACTTTTTCCTCGCACGAACTTTTTGCGGCCGCCTAACGACATGCGAGGCCGCGGAAAACAAGACGAGCGATCGGAAAATGCGGGCAAAGTCGGCGAGTCCGTTTTCCGTTCTCTGTTCTCCGTTCTCGCCTGTCTTCCTGATCCTCCCGCGTCATCCGCTTCCTTCGCCGACTATCGCTGCACGCGACGGCCGCGATTATTACACGGTTGACGCTCCGCGGGCCAGTGACAATTTGCCATTTCGATCGTCACAGTGAAAAGTGCTTTCGACAAAATTGTTTGCTCACCTCTCGGCAACTCGCATTCTTTCGTTTCTTTTTTTTTTTTATCAGAACAGATATTACGGTCGTTCTACTTCGCTCGAGGATTGTGTATTATTTACTTACGTCACTCTTGCGTTCTGCGTTATGTGTATTCGATGCGGTCTTTTGTGGTAGGGTATGTGGCGTATAGGTGGTCTGCGTGCATGCGTTTGTTCAATGCTGCATTTGCTTGATGAGTTTCTTCAAATGTGCTCGCCAACTAGTGTGCTCTGCTTTCGACTCGTTTCGCGTCGTTATCGTACGTCGACATGCCCATGTGTTTAACCTTGCTCGTTGCGTTTCTTGTTGTTTTTGGTTACTGCGTTGTGAATCTTGTAATATGCTTGTGTCTGATTTCTGTGATTCGACTGTTGACGTAGATTTTTTAAGAATGACAGACTCTGAGACTGAAGTTTATTTGGGCGGTTGTACAAAATGATCGATTACTTTCAACTAGAATCGGCGACCGGAATGGCGCGGACGGAAGGACATCGATCGAAACGCATCCTCTGTAATCGGCAGCCGAAATCGATCGCGAGAAAGTGGCGGACTGAAATAGTTTGGACGAACAGAAAAGAAATTAATAATAATAATTTATTCACGTGGGAGCCCATTTTGACAGGCGATATACGGGAACGTGACAGTAGAAATAAAAAGTATACATGTACAAACAGCAAAAAAAAAACATGAACATTTTTAAAATAACATAAAAGGTAAAATACAAATAACGAAATAACGAATTGAATAAATAAAAAAAATATGCAAAAGAATAAAACAAATGTATTAATGAAATAAAAATATAATAAAATAAAACTAAAATAAAACACATGGAAAACCAATAAGGACATAAAATAAAATCGATTGAAACGCATCCTCCGAAATCGTCAGCCGAAATCGGTCACGAAAGAGTGGCGGACTGAAATGGGTCGGACAAAAATAAACGACAGAAACGCATCCTCTGAAATCGTCAGCCGAAATCGACCACGAAAAAGTGGCGGACTGAAATCGTTGAGATAATAATAATTAATTATAAAAATTACATTTTTTAAATAACATAAAAGTTAAATACCTACATAAATAACGAAATAGATGAATCCACAAGCGAATAAACAAATAAATGAATTAAATAAATCGATCGAAGCGCATACCTCGAAACCGTCACCCGAAATCGAGCTAACCCAGACGAAATAGAATCGACCGAAACGCATTCCCTGAAATCGTTGGCCCGAGCCGACCACGAAAAACCGTCGTACTGAAAGCTCGAGGCACGAAATCGTCGGCTGGAATCGTCGAGCCGGAATCGGTGGTGGGAGTTCGCCACGAGGGGGCAAGAATCGTTGGCGTGGGGGCGATAATAAATCGTTCACCTGAGCGAGAGAATCGAGCGGCGCTCGCTCTCACAGTGTTCCGGCAGGCCTCCGAGCGAGCGTCTCGCGTCCGTCTTTTCGTGCCTCACGTTCCCCGAGCACCGAATGTACATACCAGCCGACGTTCAACGCTGAACGACCTTTGAGACGCCGAAGACGCCGAAGACGCTGGGCCACGCGCTGGAGACGTTGCGAAAGGATTCGAAGGCGAGAATTCGCGTGCATTGACCAGCAAATTTTTCCCGCAAATTCATCCACTCGAAGACGAAGGTGCGAGAGTATGGTACAGCTGGAGCGACGATAGTGGAAGGATGCAGAGTTGAACGGACGACGATCATCAGAATTCAGGATCGTCGACGATTGGATTCAGGAACTGAAGAACTTGAAACCACTTCAAAACCGCATCTTACGAACGTGTACCACTGAACACTACCGAAATCAATGGAATTGCACACAAATTCCACCTAACCAGCAATTCGCAGCACTCGATCGCTGGTCTGCAGAAAGCGAACGAGAGCACCAGGTGCAAATCGAGGAAATTGATTAAAAATTACCAGTCGATCGCGAGAAAGTGTCGAGAAATTGTCGGGAAGAAAAGAAAAATCGTGAAGCGGTCAGAGTTCGATCGATGAATGATCCGGCGAGTCTAGTAATCTAACTATCAGCCTTCTCGTTCTCTCGGTTTCTCGTCCGCGACGAGCGGCCACGAACGATTCCTCTCGGCACACTTGTCACTCCAACCAAAGGGAGATCGACTTTCTCCGACGCGGAGAGACGCGCTCGCTTCTTTTGGCAGACGGAAGGAAGCCGATTTGAAACGTAATTCGTCGACGAAAGCATCGGACGAAAATTCGACGCAGTTCGAGAGACAATCGCTGGACTGATGTCATTGAAAGAATAGAACGAGATAATTAAACGAAGGTGTTTTCGACACAACGAACTCTTCGAGACTCGATTCTTCCGGTCGAGTGTCGAGAATATCGAGCTGGTGCGGAAGTAGTGACGGAATCTGTAAAGTGCGGATGAGATTTGTGTGAGGACGTGCGACTCGTCCGCTCGCTTTCCTTGTGCACGTGGCGACGAGAAAAATGAGGGTACATCGTGGAATTTGCGCGAAGCTGCAGGGAGGATTTCTCAGACGATGGTGTAAGCATTCGAACCTTTCCTTTTTTTGACCGTTAAGATATTCTCGAAAGTTCACTCGCCACGCTAATTTGCCCGGAGAAAGCGCTTTTTCTGATTGCCACCGATCGCCGGCATCTTTATCGGAGAACGTCCGAGCGAGCTGCCCGCTAAAATCTTAATTTCAAATTGCTGCGAACCGTTTTGGAGAATAATTAGCGAAAATCATAAAAATGAAGATTTGTCCGAAAAATCGGTTTCTTACGAAATTCTGTATAAGCTGCGGAAGACGAAGCGAGAATTTCGAGGGTCGAATAGAAAATTCTTGCCAAGCAGTCCTCCTCTTTGAATTCGAGAAGCATAAAAATGAAGATTTGTCCGAAAAATCGGTCCCTTCTGAAATTCTGTATAAGCTGCGGAAGACGAAGCGAGAATTTTGAGGGTCGAATAGAAAATTCTTCCCAAGCTGTCCTCCTCTTTGAATTCAAGAATTATAAAAATGAAGATTTGTCCGAGAAATCGGTCCCTTCTGAAATTCTGTATAAGCTGCGGAAGACGAAGCGAGAATTTTGAGGGTCTAATAGAAAATTCTTACCAAACTGTCCTCCCCTTTGAATCCTACACAATTTTCCCCGAAAACACTGCAATCACTGAGACACTCTTTCAACGTTCACCGGTTCAACAGCATCGAAACAGAAGTTCCAGCGGAATTCCAAGGCCCGAACAGAAAATTCATCTCAATTGCCGTCTTCCTCGTTGCGCGTCTAATTCGTCACTCTAATTACTCTGACAAACGTCGTCTCCTGCGCGCGCGCTCTCTCGCGAATACTGATACAAGATGTCTCGAAAACGCACTGCAGCGAGCAAGAGCAAAGCAAAGCAAATCATCGCCGCAGTGTCACGCACGAATTGTCTCTATCCTTAATTCGATTTAATAGACGGTGCGTCATATCCTCTGAATCATCGCCGAATCGTTCCATACAGATTATGGTGATAGTCGGAATATAGGGTGGATCAGTACTCGCTATTAATGTCCGGACAGTTGGTCGAGTGTCCACAATCCGACGAGTTTCGTTCGAAAGAACAACACTTCTGCCGCGCGCGAGTCCTTCAGCAAGAATTGGCGTACGACTACGATTGATCGTTGATTCTGATAATACAGAGTCAAAGAGAGTTGTTAGACTGTACCGAAATTCTGTTCGACGATATAAGAGATTTGAGTAGCCGTCAATGATTATAATATATTGTAGCATCATACCGTAAATGACGTTATAGATGAATCGTTTATGGTGTCCAAACTGTTTTCCTTGAACATCTATCATCGAACGTTTCAATATTCAAATATTTTTCATACGTGACTCCACCGGTCGTTCATTCTTATATAACGGAGTGAAACAAATGAATTGCTAGACGATTCAAAAGGCTTGAGTAGCCATCAATGATTATAATAGATTATAGCACCACGCCGTAAGAATGCTTAATGAAACGAAAATTACGCTATCGATGAATCGCTTATGCTATTCAAAGTTTCGTACATCTAGCCCTCGAACTTTCAATATATTCAAACATTTTTCGTGCGTGACTCCACCGGTCGTTGATTCTTATATAACGGAGTGAAACAAAATTGCTAGACGATTCAAAAGGCTTGAGTAGCCATCAATGATTATAATAAATTATAGCACCACACGGTAACAATGCTTAACGAAACGGAAATGACGCTATTCATGAATCGCTAATGCTATTCAAAGTTTCGTACATCTATCCTCGAACTTTCAATATATTCAAACATTTTTCGTGCGTGACTCCACCGGTCGTTGATTCTTATATAACGGAGTGAAACAGAATTGCTAGACGATTCAAAAGGCTTGAGTAGCCATCAATGATTATAATAGATTATAGCACCACAGGGTAACAATGCTTAACGAAACGAAAATGACGCTATCGATGAATCGCTTATGCTATTCAAAGTTTCGAACATCTATCGTCGAACGTTTAATATTCCGACATTTTTCGTACGTGACTCCACCGGTCGGCGGCAACAGTTTGCTGGCGGAAAATTACAAAGTCCGCCTTTCAGTCAAACACGAAGAAGTCTGAAAAGTCTCCGCAGCGTGGTTGGGGGAGGGGAAAAAAAGAAATGCAGTTCGGGCAGGCGAAGAGTGCGCGCGTTTCGCGACGAAGTGAAAGTGAGCCTCCTCAGCCCACAAATATGCATTTTCCATTCAAGCGACGATCTCCCTCTTACGAAAACAACTCGTGCAACTGCTACGAGAGTACCTTCTCACTGCGGGAAATGTCCGAAAACGTTCACGATCGTTTTGTGTCGCATTGTATAATGAACCTTTAATTCATGTCTGGTGTACGCGTATACTGAATGTGTACTGCATTTATAGGCGAACGATAATGAAAATGGTTTAAGTAAACATCAAAAGAATCTAAGTTTTCACTCATTTTCTGATGCATCGACGCAAGTTACGATATGAGGAAGAAAATTGATTCTATAAAGTATGCCGAATAAGCATTGCATATACAATATACATACGTTGAATCTGTACAGCATTTATATGAGCTCTATATTCCGATTATGAAAGTGATCTAACTCAAGAATTGAAAGAATTTTCACTTACTTTCTGAGGCATCGACGCAAATTATGATATAAGAGACAAAATTCAATCTATCTGGTATACCGAATGAGTACTGTATATACAATATACATACATTAAATCTGTACAGCATTTACATAACATCTCTATTCCCTACATATACATGAAATTTCTATACCAAACGCACCGATAATAATCTTGATTGCACACGTCATTACAAGTGTATTGCACTCTGAGTGCGACTGTAGAGCACGACACGCCACGCACGTAACATTTTGACGTTTGCACCGATTCCGGAGCCTTTTTCCTCCATCCCGATTTATTCATTACCTCAGTCATAATATACAACTATGTAATTCCTACAGTAATATGCATACCTGCACCGCGCGTATGTATATTTCACAACCTCTCGCGTATAATCCGCAATATTTATGCTTACACGATTCCGGCCGTTCCTTAACTCGTTTCCCTACTTCCTCGTTGTACCGTTTCTCAACTCCTCTTTTTTCTTCAACCCAGTCACATTTTCAATCTCTCCTCCCCTCATCCACCCGGTCGACCAATGTTCTCTACATCTTCGACGTTTCTCGGATTCTGCGATCTACGTCAGACTGTCAATTTTCTCATTTTCCATCATCAGTCTGACACAGTCTCTAGTCACGAAGATGACACGAAGTAAAGTATCTATCCAGCACCACTGGGCTTGTTTTCTTCTGTTCAGCGAACCGGATGGCACGCTCAAGTTCACGGGGTCAATGTCGGCGCGAAATTTGTTCGCTTCTCTTCTTTCGTCCAAAGAGGCAACAAAGACGTCCCACGTGGAGGAATCTCCACGAGGTTTCGTCGACCGAAACGACCTCCGTTACGGTTCCTCGCCCGACTTACCTCCGTAAAAATGTGTAAATGTGCGCGAGAATGTGTGAATGCCGGCCGATTCACGGACAGACGCGTCTTCGAGGATGCCCGAGCAATATGTTTACTATTCGGTCTTCTAAACGAGCGTACACAAGAACGAACGTACGGCAACGTGTACGTTCGTATTGTAGATATCAATTACTTTCTTCTTATTCGCATTAAACGACGCGTGGGTTTTAATGCGGAAGTCTGCGGAAATTTGTAGACGTATGTGTAAATTTTCTGTGACGTTACATATGAACGCACGTGTAGTCGTACGCGGGGAGGTGTGGAAAGAGCAGGCGCGCGTGTAGGCATTCACTTATGTAATTGTGTAGGAGTGCGTTCGGGGATGTATGTTTTTCTTTTCACCGAACATGTGTGTGTGGACGAGTGAACGTGTGCGCGAGTTGGTTTGCTGGTCAACGCGCTCGAAAGGTGCTCCTCCATTAAGAATGCATTTACGTCGAGCGATGGCTAACTGTAAACTCGAGCAGCGCTTGTCGCGATCCTTTCCTCCCTACATTCTGAATTTCTTCGTTTTCGAAGAGTTCACAAAGTCGGAATGATGTCGTAGTTACGGATTTTTATTCAATGCAAGTCAGCACATGCGTGCAGAACGCAAGGTGGCGAGGAGCACAAAAAATGAGACAGATCGATTAACAGATAGCAAAAAAAAAAGGATATCGCGACACCAATTACTAATCTAAATAGCAACGACTAACGACGGGATATCGATTGTGCGGAGGGTAAAAAATGAAATGATAGATGGACTATCAACGGATAATTAATCGTCTGCATTGGCAACCGGAAAACGAACAATATAGACGTCGATTAACAATGGGAGCCGGATAGATTCTGTGATGGAAAATGAACGAGGCGAAGAATATCAGATTGATAGGTACTAACGACTGGCGCGTGGATTAAAATATGGAAAATAAAGCGTCATCGATGTCGAGGAATAATTATTGAAATGGAGCATGGACGACTGCCTTTGCTGTTGAAATCTCCGAAAAAATCAATTTTTTCTTCATATACAGAATGACGGTGACTATATGTATACGCACTGGGCATCCAGGCATCGAAGTCTCCGGAAGTGAGCGTCGCTAACGTGGAGACCTATAAAGATTCTTACCAAATCAGTGCTCTAAAACTTTGTGCACTCTCACCATTCCTAACGTTTTCCTTGTTTTGCGGAAATATTAATTGAGTTGTGCAATACTTAAAATTTCATATATTACCTAAAATATGCAATAATAATAATAACATTATAATTTATTTACGGGGGAACCATTTTCAATAAGAGGTCTACAGGAACATGACTGTATAAATCAAGAAGATACATATGAAAAAGTAAACATAAATGAAACGAAAAGAAAAACGGGGAAGACAAGCTCAAAAATAGGCAAAGATACGCTAAAATAAATAACTTACACGCGAGATGAAAAAAAGAAAATAAGATGTGGATACAATAAATAATGAACATAATGATCAGAAAACAACAGAAAGAAGAGAAAAGATGAGGTGAGGAGAAAAGAATAACCTAAGACTATTACAGGGTGTCCAAAAAGGTTGGGAGCAAACTTATACTATGCATTACTGAGGTCAAATAGATGAAAGACATTTCAATTAAACTTATGTCCCGTTTATGAAAATACGATAGAAACAGAAGATGAACTTTGGGAATGCATTCAAAATGCACTTACTATTATTCCCAATGCAATTGGAATATTTGAAAGAGTTCGGCAACCACTAATTCGACGAATCGAAGCTTGCTTTCCTGAAGAGGTTGGAATTTTCGAAAATTTATTATAACTACCGCAATAAATCATAAATATCTGTAAAAACGTATATCTTTTCAATGACGTATTTTTGGACGTAAGATTATATGAATTTTTTTCATCTATTTCACCTTGGTAATACGTAGTATATTTTGGTCCCAACCTTTTTGGACACTCTGTGTAATAAAAAGAGAGACAAACTAAAGATAAAGATTATGTGATATATCCATAGAAATGAAACAAAATATAATAAAAATCATATATTTATATATGACATTATTATATTATTATTATTATATATATACATATTTTCCGCGCCAAATTACTTCTGCAAAAAAGAGTAGTCGACAGATTCGGAGCGCGGAAGGTTAATGCCGTTCGACGATTTAAGACGTGGGCATGCGAACACTTATCTACTCGTGCATCTGGACATCCCTTCATTTACACATCCGAACGTTCACAGTCACCACCCACACACGCGGTAATGACCCGTAATAAGCGGCCGGTGAAAAAGAAAAAAAACATTGCCGCCACTGTAAATCCGACGAAACACGCGCCAGCAAACGGGACGAGCGAGTGAGCTAACGACATGATCGATTCAACTCCGCGAGACGAAATTTCTCGCAATCCTACGGCTCACAATGGCACGTTTTTACTTTTTTAACCGACTTCAGAAAAGGAGGAAGTTATCTATTCGATAAGCATATTTTTTATTTTTTTTATTTATTTATTTTTTTACTCTTATACATAGAGCACGAGATAGGAATATGCGAAGACGTATACAGTTACTTTTTCGACGATACCTCATTCCACATTTGACATATCAATGATTCCTGTATTTGAATCAAACTCAGGTAAAACTTCGAAAAATCACGTTAGTCCCAGAGTTGCGAAACAATGAATTACTTTCTCACTTCCCTGACACCCGAATTCACGAAGATCATTTTCGACGCCCTCGTCGCGCCAATCCATCGAATTTCCACGCCTCATTAGAACACAAAGGATCTTCGCGAGATAGAGAATTGGTTCACGGCTACGCGACGGTATTAAGAAACAGTGTAGTTTTCCCCAACTTTCCCATACCCTTTCATCCCGCCGATCTATTAATCACGCTCATACGCTCATTACGCAATCGTCCCGCCAGACTCTATGACGTACAGTATCGAGCCGTGGAAGCGCAGAAATCGCACGCTTAGCGGGGAGAGAAAAGATTTCTCGGGCGCTCTC
>OZ012654.1:122117-294331 GCA_963942575.1 Priocnemis perturbator
CACCCGTTGGCAGTTCTGGTGGCAAAGACGTTTCACGTAACCCGACCGAGCCGTTATTCTTCTACCCGGTCGGCGTGGCCAATGAAAACCGCAGTAGAAACTGCCGCCACGCATCGAGCACATGATAAATCTGAGTGTGCGTCGCTTATTGTTTTTCGAGAAGTCTGCGAACTTGAAAGCTCGCAGATGCGCGACTGTATACAACGTCAACGTCATACGCGGGATCTTCGTAACAAAATGATTGACAATGTAATGTGAAGAATTATACACAATGTCAATATACGACTGTAATTTGCTGCACAAAATTCATCAAGCACAATCGGAATTCAGAGATCGAAACTAATCGGCAACTAATAGAAGCATATTTACGAAATCAGTCAGCATCAGTTGGCAAATGAGGAAAAAAGTGGAAGATTTTAATAGCTCCCGGGCTTAGCGCCATGTCTGATCGTATAATTCATGCGTTTAATAAGCACTATTAAACATCCATAAATCCGAGTCCGAGGCTTGTCCGAGAACCTCCAGCAGACGTCAGTCGATCGACGAGAGAATTATGAAAGAGCGATGAAAGAATCGTTGGCAACACTTTTATATCCCGCACTCTGTTTTATTTCTGCAACAAAATGACAGCTCGTCCTTCGAGTTTCGCGATGAAATCGCAACGCAAACGAGCCTGATTATCTTTCGAGCGCAACAATAGCCACTCTCCGGAATCCGTGTTGGACATCGTTCTCTGACCAAAGATTCTCTCCCTCTCTCTCTTCTCTCCTGACTTATTTCCCATCAGCGTGTCACGTAACTTCTGCGAAATCCGCGGCGTTCCACGCAGCGTACATTTTCCGAGTCAGAAAGCTAGCAGCACGACGATTTATCGTCTAAACTCTAAATCTCAAACGGACAGTCGTAATCCGCTCCTTCGTCGTTTCATTTGAAAAGCAAATTTGGTCGCTCAGTCGAGAGTACGAACCTCGAATTCCAAGAGACTCGCCGACCGATCAGGTTTAACTAGAAATAATCCACAGGATTTTCC
This sequence comes from Priocnemis perturbator, assembly GCA_963942575.1. Taxonomy (NCBI): domain Eukaryota; kingdom Metazoa; phylum Arthropoda; class Insecta; order Hymenoptera; family Pompilidae; genus Priocnemis; species Priocnemis perturbator. Next base: position 123,148 of record OZ012654.1, read on the forward strand.
TAAAATTACTTATATGCCTATTTTTTTCTTTCAAGTCGTTAACGTGGTTTCCGGATGGTGTATTAGTTTTGAGACAAAAAAAAAATCGATAAGTAAGACGCCGATAAGGGTTCAATTAATTTCCGCATTCGTCGGATTATGCAAAAGTTACTCGAACTTTTCGTGCCACGATCCGACGCGAATCTCATTGCGTAAGAATCTGGTGGCAGACTTCTCGCGCGCGTCCGAGCATGAGCGGTCCCGCACGAGTGTGCGAGAAATCATATGGCCGTGTGCGTTTCGAACAACTGGATCGTAGGCTGTCGAATAATGGTGGGCGTGGAAATATGGTAATTCGGCCTAAATTCGAGTCCGCCAATCTATAGTCGACTGTTCACGTTTTCATCGCGAACGATCAGACGCTGACTGAAAAGTTATGTGCTCGCTTCGATAATACGTTCCTTGTCTCACGAGGGAACAGGCAACCCGGAAATTCTGAAATTTTCCACACAAAGTAAAATACTCGATTTTACGAAATTGAGAAATCAGAACTTTCTTTTTCGTGAAATATCTACAAACCTGCGTAAAATTTGTGAAATGATTCAATTTAACAAAAAATATTTACGTAGTTTTAAATATGCGACCAAGCGATTTAGTCTGTGATTAAACTTTTTTCCGATATCTCTTACGGTTCTTGAGATATTTCACGAAAAAGAAAATTCTGATTTCTCGATTCCTTAACAATCTAGTTGTGTTAACAATCATAAATTTCGAGAGTTCGACACCTCTGTAGCCATGCCAATTTGGCGAATTGCTCTCCTCGATATCTGTTCATCCGAATCATACGCCGACTTTGATGCTTTCAGTTCCGACGATTAAACATTGACTCAAGTGTTCGGTCTGACAGCTTCATCGATGTCTCCATTCGGAAATTTTATCGAATTCAGATCGCACGTCGGATATCTAATACTGACGCATCATTTGCACAATCATGCTCGTTGCAATGCTTGCAACGGATCTTGTCGAACGGACGTTCTTCCACCTTTGGCCGACACGTCTCGAAAGGCAACGGAATTCTGTTGCGGAACGGCAATTGGGAAACGCTGATCTAGATCCACGCGATCTCGAGATCCAGGTGTCGGTCATGCGTGAAAAATAATCGGCCGCGTGCCTGTGTGCGCAGGTAGATACGTAGGCACAGGAGCGCAGAGATTACGGGTTTTCACATCGAACGGTTTGACGTTCGACGTTCAATTCCTTTCTTAAATCCGCGTATAAAAGTGTGCGCACGTCTAGCTATGTAATCATTAAGGTCAACGACTGGTTGAAAAGCGATACACATACGCAGAAGCCTTTGGAAAATCATTCTGTGATGGTTACTGCGAAAATTATTTGAGGAACAAAGAATTTTGTGTGATTTTACGCATTTACATTAGTATTCGAATAGTCATCGAATATAATTCGAATACTCGAATACTATCCAAATATTAATCGAATACTCGATTACTATCCGAATATAATTCGAATACTCGATTACTATCCAAATATTAATCGAATACTCGATTACTATCCAAATATAATTCGAATACTCGACTACTACCCGAATATAATTCGAATACTCGAATACTATCTGAATATTCTTCAATACTCGAACACTGAAGAATTTGAATATTGTTCACTCATCGGTTCTCGCAATGTTTGATATCGTATTCGGAGTTCGGATACTATTCGAATATTAAATTATTTGAATAGCCCCAGACCTAGTTTGGATACGATATTCGAGTAATAATATTCTGATATTAAGATAATCGAAGTTCATTCGTACTGTTCGAATATCGATCAAACATTCGAATATTAAATTATCCGAATAGTCTCAGCCCTAGTTCAAATATGAGCACCAGGTATACTCGATTTTAGTACATAAATTGACGTGCCCATTCAAGTTCTACGAGTATACATAATTCGATGTATAAACAATATTCGAATGCTGAATGTACACGCAGATACTGCAAGCAAACTGATACACGAACTGAAATGAAATGAGCGCATTGAATAACTGCGATTGAACTGATGCAGGTATAAACGTAGACGTTGAATTGACCTACACATACGTTTCATTCACGTCAGCCGGCGAACGAAAGAAAGAGGAAAAATGTCGCAACGCTCGTCGAACGAAAGTGTCGCGAAATGTATAAGCGGAACTTTGGTAATACGCTTATGTAAGGGACATATCGACTGGCTGCCTTGCACCAGTTTTTGCTCAGCATTCTGCTCAGCGTTTTGCTTCGGACACCGCTCAGCACTCCGCCACGTGTCTCGCGCGCATTGTTTTTCTCACTATTTAAACGACTTTGAATTATTTTCAGACCTCCTCGCTAAAATCGTGACAGATCGCTTCATCGATCGCTTAATGCTGACTTTGTGCATAAGTTATGTGTCACTAAATGCGTTGGGTATAAGAGTGGTAATGGTGACAAGTTTGAAAGAAAAAAATTGAATTTTAAGCTTGTTCGTATTGTAATGCAAATCGATGCAGCAGGAAATATGCAAAGTGAAGTTGAATATTTTTTCGCTCTCGCAATCGCACGTATCATACCTTGACACACAATAGATCGGGGCAAAAGAACGAACAGAACAAAAGATTGAATTGATATTAACATCGAATCACGTGGGCAAAGTTTGCTTCGACAATTAGAATGGAGAGAATCATACTGCATCGATATCTAGATGCGTCCAATAATCGATTAGTATGTAGAGAAGACAAGAGGCTCGTCATGACGTCGTCGCACTGAAGATCGTCGATGACAAATCGATTACCTTGATGCCTTAATGAGAATGAGGATGAAAATCGCGCTTGGAATTCGACGAAGATAAACATCCGTGACATAAGAATCGAATCTTATAAGCACGAAAAAAGAATGCCATGATAGGTGCAATTACTTATATGTATTTTCTTTTACTTTGAACCTGGACAACGTACTTACACATGAATCATACACACTCAATTAATTTATATTGATGAACCTTGTCCGCTGTAATCTTTGTCCTATTACTGTAATTTGAATAATTTTTTCCAATAAAATAGCTGCTTATAGGTATTCAATTTACTCAATTATTAATCTATTATTCTTCCCCATGCATTCGACACTCGGCGTTTTCTAACATCTTCGCACAAACAATGTAGAGCATGAAACTATATGCACGTTACACCTTTCCGAAGCGAGCACCGCTTATCAAAATTGGCATGCAAACGAGACAGCGAGATTTTCTACTTGGACCGGGACTATTCGTCGAATTATCCGGCATCCAAATATTCGATTAATTTACGTATTCGAATAGTTATCGAATATATTTCGGATACTCAAATACTATCCAAATATTGATCAATACTCGAATACTGCAGAATTTGTGTTGGATACAAAGTTCGTAGTTCGGATACCATATTCACATATTCAATTTATCGAATAGTCCCAGACCTAGAGCTGATACGATATTCCAGTATTAATATTAAATAATTAAGATATTCGAAGTTTATTCGTGCTATTTGAATATTGATCAAATATACGAATATTAAATTATCCGAATAGTCTCAGCCCTACTTTCTACGCGTTCGGTCCACATCTAGAATCGGAAAAGCAGCAGAATTGGTGGATCCGATCGAGCACGGGCGTCGAATTAGCGTGAGGAGGTCTACGTCTAGAAAAGTGGTGTAATTACCAACGACGTATACCAGAATGCCTACCAATTTCGCAACGGTGAAACTGGACAGTCTCTCTCGGAGAGCGTTAGAGGACACGTGGAACCCTGCCAAGTCTCATTCTAGCCAACATCAGCTCCCCGCATTATCCTTTTTGTCGACATTCTGTTCTCTCCGCGGCACATTCAATTCCACATGTTTCGTTATGTCATAAATACGTTTTCCTTCTTACGCTGCGGCGTGCGTACGTGTGCGCGAGCAGCACGTCGACACGCGTATTCGCGGGAGCTCGAAAGAAAGGCGAAAGAAAGAGGCTCGAGGGAGTCCCACGAGGGATGTCAAAATAGATAATAGATAGCAGATGGTATCGGACACGCGTGAGAACGGGATTATTCTTGGAAGAGAATGGGAACGCGGCGAAATACCGTTTCCACAGACTCGGAGTCTGTAGAAGCAGTTGGGCACCTGGCGAGCGTCTTCTGCGATGCGAAATTATGTGAACGCGCGAGTCGATTGAGAGTCTTCGGGAAAACGGGGCAACGACTTTTGAATCAGACGGATCCCAATTAGTACGGGGACTATTCGAATAATTTAATAATCGAATATTTCATCGATATTTGAATAGTACGCGTAAACTTTGAATATGTCAATATTCGAATATTATTACTCGAATATCGTATCCGAAGTAGGAATGGGACAATTCGAATAATTTCATATTTGAATATTTCATCGATATTCGAATAGTACGAGTAAACTTTGAGTATCTGAATATCCGAATATTATTACTCGAATATCGTATCCGAAGTAGGACTGGGACTATTCGAATAATTCAATATTCAAATATAGTATTCGAGCACCTATTACCTGAACACCCGAATATCCGATCAATGTGTCACTTTGCAGCACAGCATATCTTGTGTACGAAGAACGATAGGTGAACAGTATGCGAATACTTAAGTATTCGAGTATTCAACAATACTTGAATACTTCGGGATTCGAGTATTCGAGTACTGGCTAATATTCGGATTGTATTCGAGTATTCAACAATATTTGAATACTTCGGGATTCGAGTATTCGAGTACTGGCTAATATTCGGATTGTATTCGAGTATTCAACAATATTTGAATACTTCGGGATTCGAGTATTCGAGTACTGGCTAATATTCGGATTGTATTCGAGTATTCAACAATATTTTAATACTTCGGGATTCGAGTATTCGAGTACTGGCCAATATTCGGATTGTATTCGAGTATTCAAATTATATTCGATGGCTATTCGAATACGTAAACTTATCGAATATTCGGATACCGGATAATTCGATGAATAGTCTCAGGCCTAATCCGTTTGCGATATTATTGTTACTTTCTTCTATCAAATTCACAGTGGGCTCTACCCGCATAAGTGGGTTAAATAAATAAATAAATAAAACAACTAAAAAGTCTACCTATGAACTCATCCTGTCCCTACAACTGAAACTGAGAATAAGTGCTAACGCACTGTCGAAAAACGCTGTGGTTACTGACGTTTCGCAGTTCGAGAATGGGCATGTCGTAAAGCAGAAATCAATTATTCAAGACGCGACGTCTGCGGACGTCAGGCGAATTTTTATGGGCCCCCGTACTATTCCTAAAATGGCTGGAAATTGGTCTATGAGCGATTTAACGACCGTTCGAATTTCTCGTCCGAAATCAGCCCCGACTTTCTAACACCCGGCACACCGAGCGTTATTGTTTGAATTCTTTAATCACGTGACGGTCAATTTATTTCTTTCGAAAAGTGTAAGCTCATAGTTCCGCACATACTTCTGTACGGTATATTAGTTCTATGTCAACTTTCACGTATACTTCGTTCGGAACCATTCACATTTTTACGCTTACGTGCATTGAACAATACTTCTTGACGACGTTTCTATGGATTATGAAATGTTACGTGTGGTTTATGAGAAAATATGTTTTCTTGAAGCACACTATTGCACTCTAAATCAGTGCAAGATAGGGTAAACGAAAAAAATCCCGTTCTTCCGACATTTATCATTAACCCACTCCACTTTCATAATTCCCGTACATGTACATATGCTGCTATATATCCTACCGAACCTTTGAACTAGGGCTGGGTATCCGAATGTTCGATCAGTTTACGTATTCCAATAGTCATCGAATAGAATTCGAATACTGGAATACTATCCAAATATTGTTTATTATTCGAATGCCGAAGAATTTGAATACTGTTCACTCATTAGGGCTCGTACTGTTCGACACCAGGTTCGTAGTTCGGATACAATATTTGAATGTTAAATTATTCAAATAGTCCCAGACCTAGTTTGGATACGATATTCGAATAATAATATTCGGATATTAAGATATTCGAAGTTTATCCGCACTATTCGAGCCCGAGCCCTACTTTGAACATATATACAGCCAGCATGTACGCGGACTAATGATCGAAACCGTAACGTACAAGTTTAAACGCCACTTTCTCGCACCTCGTACACTCTGACGCAATCGATTCGGCGATCAAAGTGCGTTTAGCGTCGCTTTCATGCCGCGCTACCAAGTAGATGGCTAACCCACTTAGAGTGAGCACAAAAGCGCGCGCGCGCGCGCAATTTACACCGATACACGTCGAAGAATTCGTATGTATGTCAGCTGGCCGACGCCGCTCGAAATTCGACTCTTTCGCGCCGACCAGCGCATATTTTTTTTTTTTTTTTTTGTTTTCGCAGATTACCTACAACGTTAAGTACTGGTCATCATTTTTCGCGCTCCCGATGTTCGCCTCTCGGAGCGCAGGAAAAAACGACGGTAATTGGCCGTGAAAAGTTTCTATCGTGCCAGGTGAAAGAGGAGACTGAGACTGTCGTTCGTGCTGAGATAGCGTACGGGGCTGGGTATGGTCGTGTGAAATTATCGTGCATTTTTCGGTCAATTTGCTTGCGTAAGCGAGGAGAGCTGGCTTTCACGATTAAGATGATCCGATCGAAGAGGAAGACTAGCAAGAATCGCAGCTTTTCCCGATGGCGTCGACTAAAAGTACGAATTGTTTTGGTACATAAATATACGAAGCTACGTGTAAATTATTATTTCCCAATCTTTTAATGTCTCTCGTCTTCTTACTGTATATATCTCACAGAACGGACGCATGTCGCTATCAATCTTGTAATCCTCACGCACACCTCATCTTCGCCCTTCTCATTCCGTCAGTCTCCAACAGTCCTACACGAAGCTCATGCCTCTCGTTATCATTGCTATCACGCCCACGCAATTGTGGTTTTCTCGGAGTTCGAGGCAGGTGCACGAACCCGTTTTCGACATCTGCTCGAGGCCGTACGAGTACGAGTACGTCGAGGCAACGCATTCGCATTCTTAAGATTCAGGATTAGAGCCGAGAGTAGGTGGGGACGTCCTTTCGCTTCGAGCCTTATTGCCTGCGACGAGGTCGCCGATCGCCCATATTCCCACTTCTAATTCCACACGTAATTCCGTTCGTTATTTCAGGTACAATTGCGCGTTAACATATCGAGCGTCGATCGCACGCAAGACTTCAAAGTCGAGAATCAAAGTATCGGCAAGAAGTCTGCTCATCGTTGTGATGGATAAATAATTGTTCGAAACTGACGAGTGCGAAGCGATGCCTTGCAATAGTTCGAAGTAGGACTGGGACTATTCGAATATTTCATCGATATTCGAATAGTAGGAATAAAACTTAGAATATTGAGATATTCGAATATCGTATCCGAACAAGGACTGGCACTGTTCGAATAATTTATTTATTCTTTATTTAATCTAATTATACGAGTGAAATCCATCGTGTACAGTGAGATAGGCAAAATATAACATAAAGAATACGGAATACATATTAATACGTATAGATACTAATAAATGAAAAAAGAAAACAAATAATAAAAAAGAAATAAAAAGAAATAACAATTAAAATAATTAGAACAGTTTAACAAATTAGATAATTTGGATAAACTAGGAAACAAACAATACCAAAAACGAAAAAAGCTAAACAGTACTTATTCACAAGATTGTACAGTACATATGAAGAACTAAGTTATACAGAATAACGCATATTTTAAGTGACTTAGAGCAACTTAATAATTCAATATTCGAATATGGTATCCAAGCACCTGTTATCCGTATATCCAATTAGTGTATTACTTTGCAACGCAACATATGCCTTCTCATGTACGAATTCCGATGGTTGAATAATATTCGAATACTTCAGTATAGTTTGGTACACTTTGGTATTCGAGTATTTGAGTACTGAACAATATTCGGATAGTATTCGAGAATTCTAGCATTGAATAATATTCGGATAGTATTCAAGTATTCGAGTACTGAACAATATTCGAATAGTGTTCGAGTATTTGAATACTGAACAATATTCGAATAGTTTTCGAGTATTCGAATAATATTCGACTATTCGAATAAGTAAACTGATCGAATATTCGAATACCGGATAATTCAACGAATAGTCGCAGCAGTACTTCAAAGTCGGGGTTGAAAGTGTGTTGATCCTAAAAAATACAATTAAAATGGAATCGGACGGCATTGCTGATAATACTCACTGAACAAGTACATTCGTTCGAAACTTACGAACGTCGAGTCAGTACAATGTGTTTTCACTCGCGAAGCCTGGGTCGATTAAAGCATCTAACGTCTCGGAGAGATGACTCTCCGTCAGAGACGTATTACGTGACGCCGAGGTCGTCTGTATCAACCACGATCTCATTCAGACACACATGAGCGAGTCTACTTGCACGTACGTGCCAACACACCAGCACACACTCATGCGGGTGCATTCATAAGAGAAATGAAGACAATTGTATCGAATGGACGCCGTGTTTCAAAGCCTAACGTCATTACTGATACAATTACAAAACGGCATTACTGATACTGTTGCTAACACTATCACTAATGTCGTTACCAGGCACGTCAATGATCACAAGACCTCTTCAAGCTCGTCTCCCCTTTTGTTCCCCTTCATTCACGTCTCATTCCCTTTGGCGCCACTAAACGACGTTCGCGTAGATCCGTGTGAAAATCATTATCATCAACCGTAACCAATATTTAATAAAAGCAAGATGTAATTTTTAGATTAAATTTCCTCACTTAAACAGCACAAGAATTTCGATCGAACTTCTGTCGAAGTTTCATCGAATTACTTTCAATAAATATTAATTCCACCAAAACGACCGTTTGCACAATGTCAAAGGTGGGACAGTTGCAAAATTTGTCGTTCTCGTCCCTGAAACAAAGGTGAGAGAAGACGAGGAATTCCTTCGGCAAATCGTTTCCTAATCCGGACAAAGTGACGAGAAGGCATTATCTTGTCGGTCACGTAGATCCTCGAGTGATCCAGGCGCGATCCACGATCTACACGTCCGACCGGTGTCCTCGAAGCTGTGGTCCTTCTTTAACAGCTTCGGCTTGCTCAATGCTGCTTAGCGGTCGCTTAAAAGGCGAACAATGTCAAAATTCCGTATTCTTTCGGGTCGAGGTGACAGCGGAATTTCGACATCGACGCGACGGGAACGGTTAAATGTTTTTAATTGTACCCCTAATTGGGTTGCGTAACATTTTCCGAGTCGCTTTCAAGCGACAGCGGAGCGCGGTACGTGCGATACTTAAATTAACAATTTTGTCCTGCATGAATTACGTGTGGACCGCGTGCGAGGCGTGTGATGTAACGCGTGTTACGCTAGAATTTTGCAATTAGCAAGTATACTCGCGACTATGTGAACTGTATTAAGGACGGATTCCTTCAAATTGTATACGCATACGCGCGTCCGCACTCATTTTCCTCATGCAAATTATGTATCACATCCGACGTAACGCACGTTCGGATTTCTTGGAATTACGTGGGATTATGTATGCATCTTAACCGAATATTGAAGAATGACAGCGTTAAACATAGTGTCACCTCGGGTTGTGAGAGTATTACAAATGTACATTTCAAACGTGTGCAACTATGTGGACAAGTGTATATTATGTTAATCACAGAATGATGCTATATCCAAGTAGTACACACGTACACGTCCATGCTCGTATTGGTGATACAAATTATATATAACAAATAACGTAACATATGTTACGTTTGATTAAAATTACGTAAAATTATACACGCTTCGCTACCAAATATTGAAGAACAAGACTAGATACGTACATCATATCAATAGCCCAACAATATACATAAAATAAGTATACTCGGCATGTTTCATTCTCTTGAACGAATCGATTTTTGAATTGATTCAGAATCGAATCATGAGAATGAATCGAGTTTAAGTTCAAGAATAATAAACGTTGCAGATTCTCTTAAGAAATCCGAATAAAAGATTCGATATTGGAAGAATCCATTCTTTTTGGGTTTTGAATTCAAGATTAATAAATGCTGCAGATTCTCAAAACAATTAAAAAAAAAATCGATTGTTTTGCCGGAAAATAATCGTTTCTTCAAAAAATCGGCTAACAAAAAACCGACTTCTTAAAGAATCGAATTGTCATCGAACATTCTTAACACACTGAACATCACCCAGATCTGGGTGACGAAAAGACTTGTCCCACGGGACCCTGGAAAATAGATTCTTAACGCTTTACTTGACACGACTAACAACGATTTCGTTACACATTTTTTTGAAACATTTTGGGCGTTCAACGTGTCAATATACACAGATCCGTACGTTCCATAATTTCACCCAACGTACGCCACGCTTTCCTCGCATTGCATTTCTTCCATAAAACGATATTAAGCATCGTTAACAAAATGCGAAAAAAACCACATCCAGACACGACACAGACAAACCAGTGCGTCTATAACATATAAATGTACTCGCGACGCGCCTCCTGTGATATAACCCACATTACGCTGCGACAGAAGTTTATAGACATAGAAATGGCTGTCTGGGTCCAGCATTAAACGAGACTCGAGTCGGCGAGTGAGACGAAATGATTCATCCGCGAAAGTTCACGGTAAAAGCGACGGACAACAAGTGGCACGGCCAGCCGCGTGGCTGTCCGCTCCTTTATTGCCAGCTTATTATAACTCGCTGCTACACGAACGAAAGGAAGATCGACGAGGGAAAAATCAGGAAAAAACGGATAATGGAGGAAACGATAATGGATCGATCTGCGCGATGCGATCGTGTGATCGCGCGGAAGAGAAATGTGGAAACAGACAGTTCGTGTTCTTCTGACAAAAAGCGACGTTAGTTACGTTAGTAGATTTCAACTGTTCAGTTTAATGCTGTGAACGTTTCACGGCACTACGGCTTACTGGGCCAAGTGCTGGCGTCGAATTCTTCATCGAACGTTTGATACAATCAATTGTTTCCTATTCCAGGCGAACTCTCGTTGATGCGTACTATAAATTAGACTGCGCGATTTAGCGAATGACGAATCCTGTCCTGATGAATTATTCCGACTCTCGCTCTTTCTATCGGCGATGAATAAAAAATTGGCGTGAGTAAGTTAGCGAGAACGAGGGATCGATCAATGAGCGTCACACAGCGAACAATCTAAAGTCTGAAGCAACGAGAGCTACTGGAGCGAGTCAGACTGGAAAATCGTTTTGTTTAACCGCGAGAATCGCTTTGATGATCCATATTCTTCCGCGAACGAATGATCTAGGATCGCGGTGCCCGCGCATTACTCAGTATGGATCGTTGACGCTGACTTTTTTTTCCTTTTCAAGCAAAGCATGAGTCTGCCTAAGGAATTTCATTGAATTCGTTGAAAATCGACGCTGCCTTAACTCTAGAACTACCGAGCAGCCAAAATGGCTGGTGTGACATTTAGCTGTAATGAAGGCTGATGTTCAAGACGTCTTATTTCCGAATAATTTTTATTGGCTTTTATTGAAATATGTACATTATCGATAAGTGAAAGTAAAGCAAAATTTCAGAAAGTAAGGTCACTTAATTGCGAGCCTTCATTGTAGCAAAATGTGAATCAAATCATTTTAACCCCTTGGTGGTTCTACTGTTAATATGAATCACGGTCTACGGAATATGTATTGACATTAGATAACGTCCACCTACTTTCCTAGACCCCTACATATCCGCGGAGCCGCGAGTCTTGGGTCACAAAGTCCTGAGCACGTGGATACGTAACGAAGGAAAGAAAGAAAGAAACGAACCAGCGGTAGCCTTTGCTTCTGCCCATTTGATAGCGAAGTGAGCGAACCGGCGATTGGATAATCGCGGCCAGTCGCGGAATGGGGCTCCCTATGGGAGCGTGAAATAAATGCGTGAAATAAACGCGCGAAACATGGTAGATGCGGGCCCCGGAAAGAGGAAAGGAAAACTCGGAACACTTCCGCGATGGAAGCGGCCCGCAACTTCGTAGAAAGCGAAATACTCGCTTCCCGGTCGGGGCGATGGAAAACGGGACAGGTGTCGCTTTTCCGTTTTTCCGTTTTGCCGCTTCTCGATCGACTGCTCAAGCTCGTTTCGGGAAAGTCCGTATCGGAAAATTATCGTCCCGGCGACCTTCGTTCTCCGATATCACTGTTTTTAACATAATACGAAACGTTTGTGCGACGGTTTGCCGCGACTCAAATTGACGGGCAGAGGTAACTATGGAAAGTTGATGTCGGAAAATTATTGTCCCAGCACCCTGTTGTCGCCGTGTAGGGATTGATTCGAAACTGCCAATTTGAGGAACATTTTCTAAAATGCATAGTAATAGGAAGTGTTTATAAATTACATTTTTTAATCTTAGCTTTAATTTAATTTCCTAATATTAATTAACCCATCCTATGTGTTTGAGGAACATTTTCTAAAATGCATAGTAATAGAAAGTGTTGATAAATGATATTTTTTAATCTTAATTTTAATTTAAATTTGTAATATTAATTAAGTCATCCTATGTGCAGATCGATTGTTTTTTTCCTGGTTTTCTTAGTCTTTTCTCTTCTTGTTTCTTTGTGTTAACGATTGATTTGAAACTGCCAATTTGAGGAACATTTTTTAAAATGGATAGTAACAGAAAGTATTGATACATGATATTTTTTAATCTTAATTAAGCCATCCTGTCTGCAGATCAATTGTATTTTCTTTGTTTTCTTCTTCTTGCTTACCGATCGACTCGAAACTGCCAATTTGAGGAACATTCTCTGAAATGGATAGTAATATAAAATGATGTTCCTAATTAATTATTTGGCGTGTTATATAAAATGTTGATTCGTGATATTTTTTAATCGTAACTAAGCCATCCTATATGCAGATCGATTGTTTTTTTCCTCGCTTTTTCTCCTTCATTCTTTTTGTTGTTATTATTATATAGTTTATATTCTATTCCATATTAATCTGATATTAATTGCCGCTATTGAGTCACTATTCTCTACACTATATTTGCTTGCTAGTTTTGCATTCAGCGCTCCTCTAACTTGTTTACATGTATAATCTTTAAGATTTAGTTCAACTGTTTTTCTCCTTTCTATTTCAATTATTTCATTTTTTGTTGTTTTCTTTGGCTTGCTATCGCATATCATGAGGTCTTCCCATGAACTAATAATAATAATAACAATATTTCGCATCGTTTTCATACCGATGCCGATATGAAGGATAACGTGAGCAGTACTTTCGTTTCGCTGATTCTTTTCTCGATGATCGTCGATCTCTCAGCGATCTTTCGCCGATCGTGCGTCGAGGTGAAGGACTTCGAGTGAAGTGGGCGTCTCGCGTGTTTCCGCTGCACATTGCACATTGCACACGGAATGCAACGCGTAGGCTGTCTTTACACCGTTCTTATGCCGTTCCTATGTCATTTTTAAATCGTACGCCGGGCGCTCATGTACCGTTCATATTCCGTTCTGCCGTCGCTTGTCCTTCGTTTCGACGTTTCTTCGGAGACACTCTCTTAACTAGTCGAGCAAATTCTCTTCTGACGTCTCTCATATTTTCTCCTCAATGCCGATCACATTTCTTTCTTCAAGCTTACCATGCTTTCGTCCGTTTCGAATTCCGTCCTAACATCGCTCGTATTCTTTAACCGATTTCAAAAAAGGCGGAGGTTCTCTGTTCGTCGTGTATATTCATTTTTTTTATATTTTTGAAAAATTCTAACAACTCACTTTTTGGAAAAATTTTCTTATAAATTCCGAGCGTAATTTCTACATGTTCACGTGTAACTTTACACCAATTTTGATGATTCTTTGTTTGTTTCAAAGAGGACACTTCTGCAGTGGTCCCGTATCGCTATAAACAAATGTAACTAAAAATAAAAAAATTAAAAACTTAAAAAAAAAGTACCATCGACTTCAAAACAACATTAAAAAGAATGCGATGATTTTGCCTTTCTGAGATCGGTGCCGAGACAGAAGCATTCATTTGCTGTGGAGTTACAAGGGATTTTGTTTTGACATGAATGAAATATTACAAACAAAAGAGCAGGTATAAACTGAAACAATTAAATATTTGAAAAATTAATCTCAGTAGGTGAGTTCGAGTATCGGTGAATTCGATTTGACCATCAATACGAATACGTATGAGTAGTAGTATTGCAGGTTGTATAGGTGATGAAGGTTTAGAAATCGATTTAAGTGGTTTTTTGCTTTTATCACGGCACCAACCTCAAAATAGAAAAATTATGTTATCCTTTTTAGTGCTGTCTTCAAGTCGGTGTTACTTTGTTTTTTTTTTTATTTTTTATTTAGTAATCGTTCCACATTCTTCCCCCCCCCCCCCCCCCCCCCCCCTTCTTTCCGGCGGGACAAAAATTCTGATTCGTCAAGTCCTGTTCTAACGTAGTGTGACGTTCGTGCGGCGCAGTACTTAAGAATGAGAGGAATGCTCGCCGTTATGGAACTGCCTTTATGGAATCGGCGAATGTAGTGCAGAGGTAGAAAGAGTGGCAGAAGCGTTGCGTGAGAGGCAGCGTTGAAAAAAAGCCGCGCGAACTACCGTTCTATACGGATGACTCTGGCAGCGCCACGCGTAATCTGGGATAACATTGTAACGTACAATTATACGCCCCTGTGGAATAGATAGGATCTATTCCGAAGTCGGTGATACTAGTTTCTACCTCCGACGATTTTGCTTCAATGCTTGACTCGAGTTGAGAATTTAAATTTACTACGTTCCAATTCCGACTCGCTCGAATACGAATAGTTTCGAATAAAATATGTGAAATTGTGTGTGTTAATACAAATATATGTGGATTCAATTTCTTCCAAATGAATTCAAGGGTTCAGAATTCAAACTTACTACAATTCAATTCGGACTCGCGCGATTAAGAAAAAGCTTCCAATAAAATATCTGAAATTGTATATGCTAATACAAGTATGCGTATAAAATTTGTTTCGAATGAATTCAATGTACGAATAATAATCAATACAAAAACCGAATGCATCAGAGATCGCTGGACAATATAACGCGTGATTCGTACTTACATGCGTGTGTGGAACAGGAAAGTTTATGGGTAGCGTTCGATCACTGTTATCGATCGAGCGTGCAGGCATCTACCGCGACAATGTCGAAGAACGAAAAAGGGCAAACGCGGTACAAGGACGTCAAGATTGCGCGATCATTGAACTCCCCGAGCCTGCCCAAGCAGGCGATTAATTTACAGGGACCGGTGACCATGTTCTTTTATGTTCCCCCTGTCTGTTCCCTCGCGTTGCTTTGTACTTTTTTTATATCCCACCATATTCGCCTCGCCGCCGACTACTCGCAGCATCGTCGAAAGCTGACGATTTCCGAATAAATCGTGCTCAATCACAATGGTACTCTTCCGTGTTTTCTTATATGTATTGTCATTCCGAAATCGGCGTTTGATACATAGATTTTCTGGAGACGAGTCTCGGTTGATACTTTCCTATAATGCCAGCGCCGTTACCTGGGCTTATTGAAGAAGCGACGATTGCCTAATATTCTACTTGCGCGTCGGCTACTTCTGGACATTAAGATTGTAGATTATGAGCAATTTGCCGGGATCAATGACACGGCTACTTTATACATCTCTATATTTTTTTTTCTCAATACTCTCATTACCATCAGCTTATAGCGAGATAAAGTCTCCACGAGTAGCCCTGGAATTAAGGTTGAGGATTACAGGACAATTTGCGTAGATCGGCGATAAGTTTAATTCATGCTGTCTGTTTTTCTGTATTTTATCATCTTTCTCTTCCGCAATAAACGAACTTCTCGTTCCATGCTTAACCCTTTTAGTGCCGACCGAAAGAATTGTAGCTCAGCGTAAGCTAATCTAGTAAGGCAACAAAATATAATATAAAAAGAAGTTGAACCTAAAAAGAGATAGATAGAAGTTAAAGTTTTATAAATCTAATTTAGTTGCTAACAACGATACATTGTTGTTCGGTACCAAAAAAGGGTTAAGCCCACAAACAATTTTTTCAATTCGTGAAACATCTCACACAGGGCTCACCTCAAACCCCAACCGCGATAACAAACTGTCTATCGAGTCAGTCTGATCCGTCCATACCTTCAGTATCAGCGACTCGTGCAATGGGGTAAAAGTTTCGCGTCGTCGCCGATCGTTTAAATCGTTGAACGAAGAAGGCCGTACGATTTTATTGAAACGCCGCACCGACCCTGACGGGAGACGGGATTATTTCTTCGGCTCCATTCCGCGGACTGGTCCAGTCGTCGCTCATCCTGCGTCCTTGCGCATTTTTTCAAATTTTTTCTTCTTATTTTTTTTTGTCAAGAGGTCACCGCGTCCTCGGCTTATCCACGGCAATCAACTTCCGCGTAATGTAATGACCGGACGTTGCAGATTTACAACGTAGAACAAGGAATTAGTTTTCTTCAGAGAGTGGAGAGAGAGAGAGAGAGAGAGACGTGTACGGAACGCGCATGCGTTCCTGTAAAAATGAAAGTTATTCGATCCGACGATCTCTCGACATTGTCGCAAATTGAAAAATTGAATTTGCGCGGGCGTAATGCAGTTTTGCTGCCGAGTTACGCGAGACGGGATTTAACGGAAGTGAGGTAAATTTGGAGCGAGTGAAGCTGCGTCAAGGATAATCAAGCTAAGTTCGCGTGAGTTAATCGACCGAAATTGAATGGGAGCGAATTAAGCTGACTCCCGTCGAGTTCGTTTGAATTCAATGAAATTACGCCGAACCGGATCGCATAGTTTAGATTTTAGATCGGGCTGATATTTGCAGATGACTGGCACGTCCACGACGTAAATAATGGTATTTTCCTCGTTTTAGGAGCAGATAAAATTTCGGCTGAATGAGATTGACTGCGCATTAACATTCGACGCGATAAAATAGTGTGTTTAACGCGGAAGTGATTAATCGTTTGCATCATGAGATGTGGCGCGAAATGGTTTCACGCTCTTTACGTTTATGGTTTCCGCGCGTGAGGTCACGTGAGGAGGAGAATATTGGCGCTGAAAGTTAACTTCCGTCGGGCTGTTATCCTTCAAGGATAGACAGCATTAAGGTCCGTCTCATCCGTCAAATCGGATGTTTATCAAGACATCAAGTTTATGGCTACGGTTTTTTTTTTTTTATCACCACTAACGACAACGCGAAGGACGAAAAAAAATCTGATTTACGTAGTCTGAGTTAAATACAATGTGTCACTCTGCAGGCGGCGCTACGGGATGAATTTATTTTAAATCCTTTTATTTTACATAATTCGAATGCACTTAAAGCGATGGTTCGTTTGTGATATAGGATTATGTGTGTTCTTAGGCATGTTTCGTGCATGTCAATGTTCATCGAGCTTCTGCGAATTCTGTTCTCTGTATTTTCTATTTATCTCGTTGCGCTGTCTCTGTTCGTATGCGAGTCAGTCATTGTAATAAGAATGATTGTTTATTCATTTGTTATTTATTTATTAATTTATGTTATTACTTATTTATCTATTTATGCATCTTTTTATCTTTTCTTATTTGACGTATTTACTTATCTTTTTATCTATTCTATTTTTTTTTACTTATTGCGTTTTGTTCATGTATGTATGCAATTATGTAATTTACTATTTATTCGCGCTGGTTATAGCAATTTCTACGTACTGTTTGTCGTTGTACAAGTTCGTTCCATCTTACTGTTACATATACATGATCTTTGTACTCTTGTTCACCTCAGCGTCTCATTGTATATTTTATTTTTTCTTTTTCTCTTTTGGTACGATTTCGTCACGCGTGATCAGACTAGGTTGAGTTTGTCATTTTCTGAGCTGACGTGTGACGTCTAAATGGGCGTTATCCCGTGTGTAATAAATAGTAATAATAATAATAATTACTAGACTGCGAATGTTTATGCTTGATAAATATGCAAGAAGCATATGACATTTATGCACGAAAAATACGCAAATATGCGCGATATTACGCATACACTATATGAAGTGTTAATTGTAATATTAAGTGTCAAGAAATGTTTTACAGTTATTCTCCGTTTTTAGAATCCTCTAATTACGAAATATATTTCTGTCCAGATTTCATTGTTTAACCTGTTTTCTATGAAAATATGCATTCGCATAAACATCCGCGATCTAATAATGACCAATAAGGTATATGCTAATATGCACTTTATACGTATATTCTATCTGAATTGTTAATTGTAATATTAAGTGTCAAGAAATGTTTTACAGTTATTCTTCGTTTTTAGAATCCTCTAATTACGAAACATATTTCTGTCCAGATTTAATTGGTTGAACTATTTCCTATGAAAATATGCATTCGCATAAACATCCGCGGTCTAATAATTACCAAAAAGGTATATAATCCTGATCCTTGTACCTCGTGTACCAAACGCCTTGTACTTTGTACCCTGAGAGTAGATCTGAGACTTTTTTAATTGTCGAACACGTCGTACGGGCATGAACATCGCCTTGAGTATTCCTGAAACGGGTTTCACGAAAATCGGCCTCTCGCGCCTTGCATGGCGACCTTGGCATTGGACTTTTGTCCCTTCGCCTCGTAATTCTGTACGTCGACCCGCGGTCGGCAAAGATGCGCGTGACAAGAAAAAATTGGGTAATGACAGAGGCCTATTTCCACGTAATCATGGAAATCTAGGAGGCGTTGGATAACTGCCGCATATTTTGCTCTTTTATGGTACACAGTTGCTCGCGTGGCGCTCGTCGAGCTGGCCCACGTGCGAAGATAGCCATTATTCTGGAGGTTAATTTTAATGTTTTGGACGATGCTCTTCTTACACGCGAATATTTTGAATTCAACGATACTTTAATTCGAACGAATCGGGCCAGGCGATTTTGAATCGAATCTGGGTCGCAATTGACCCACGCGACGGTTCGTCTTATTGACTGATCTATACGTATACTAGACGCAAGATTCAATGCAAAATATGTGTGCTGATTAGACACCGAATACTCAGGTTGTAGCGGGTGATTCAAACATAGTTATGAGTAGTACACATAAATAGCATGAGAACAGTTTACAATTAGATATACCTGGATAAACTCCCTTCAATGATTCACAACAGTCGCCATTTTGATGTGAGTATTCGGGGTCTCTAAATATGGCGGCCACAGGTTCATCTCGGCACATGTTTTCATAAGCTATGTTGCATCCAGTGTATGTATGATCAGTGGTCTTATCGGTCTACCGATACGTGAAGCATGAAGCTTATGGACTTCTCTTCTTCTTTTCCAGGGGCCGCGGTCGCAATTGGCGTTCTCCTAATAATCATGGCAGCGGTATTGGCCGTTACCTTTCCGCAGCTGATAAATCTGTACATCGACAGAGAGATCTCGCTTCGTCATGGAGGTCAGTCGTACGGCTGGTGGAAGTCGCCGCCGGTAGTGCCGAAGATGGAGGTCTACATCTTCAACGTGACCAATGCCGACGAATTTTTGAACAACGGCGAGAAGCCGGTGCTGCAAGAGCTCGGTCCTTACGTTTACGTTCAGAAATGGGACAAGGTTGACATTGACTTTAACGGGAACGACACTGTCACGTATAAAGTGAGAAAGCAGTTCGTGTTCTCTTCGGTAAGTAAGGAGGAGCATATTCGATCGTACGGTATTCTTCCTTTTTTTCCTACTTTCAATTCCTTTGAAATTACTCTAAAGTAGGGCTGGAACTATTCGAATATTTAATCGATATTCGAATGCTTCAGTATTCCAATATTGAATAATATTCAAATATTTCAGTATTTGACTATTGAACGATATTCGAGTACTTGAGTATTCGAGTACTGAACGATATTCATATACTTGAGTATTCGAGTATTGAACAATATTCGAATACTTCAGTATTCTAGTATTGCCAATATGCGAATACTTCACTAATCCAGTATTGAACGATATTGGAATACTTCGCTATTCCAGTATTGAACGATATTCGAACACTTCAGTATTCCAGTATTGAACGATATTCAAATACTTCAGTATTCGAGTACTGAACGATATTCGAATATTTCAGTATTCCAGTATTGAACGATATTTGAATACTTCAGTATTTCGGTATCGAACAATATTCGAATACTTCAGCATTCTAATATTTAACAATATTGAACATTCGAATGCTTCGGTAATGAACATTGATACTGAATAATATTCGGATAGTATTCGAATATTCGAATTATATTTGACGGCTCTGTGAATACATAAATCGATCGAAAATTCGGATACTGCATAATTTGACAAATACTCACAGCCCTACTCTAGAGTACCTCATTTTCTACGCTCGCGAGACATTGAATAACGTAAAAGTGTATCTCGGCGAAAGGTCAACGAACGGCTCGCGAGCATACGAATGGCGGCAAAAAAAGAAAAAAATATTGTGATGCGGTTACTGTTAAATCGTGAACGCAGAATGGAAGGAACGAAGGAACAGCCGCGCGAGATCTTTGCGCGGATTTTGTCGGCAAAAATCACGAGTCCGCCGCCACTCTTAATTGGCGCGCTTTATCTGTTAATTAACGAACTTGCAGCGCGAACTCTCTCTGGGAACGGAAAGTGCGAGATTCGCGGTTAAGGAATCGAAAGAGCCCGGCGCATTATGCTACACGTACGAGTACATCTGCGTAAACATTCGTTCCCGTGTTATAATGCCCCGACTGGGGGATCTAGATAACGAAATCTCTCGCGTTTCTTTAAAACGTCTTCATAGCTCAATCAGAGTGCATTGCTGTTCAGCGACGTGGCAATGCTTTGCAATACTCATTAATATATTTGCGCTCGTTGATATTAATATCTGGCCTGCAGAGAATGTTCTTTTTCATTTATTTAATCTATTTATACGGGCAAAACTTATTGTGTAAAAAAGATAGGCAAAAAGTAACATAAAGATTAAAGTAATAATACATACTAAAGAAGTATGGATACAAATAAATAAAAATAGAAGAAGAAAGAAAACCTAATAAAAGTAGAGATAATGAGATTGAGGGTAGAGAAAAAAAGCATGAAAGTGAACAACGAGACAAAGAGAAAAAAATATAACACAGGAAACAACAAAATTTAAAAAAAGTACGAACAATTGGAACGATTAGAACAGGTTAACAAATTAAATATGTAGATAAAGTAAGAAACAAACCATAACAATAACGAAAAAGGCTAAATAGTGCACCTTGAGAAGATCGGACAGTAGTAATCAAAACTAAGTTACACAGAACACCGTATAATTATAGTGACTCATTGACAGTCTAACTCAACATGAAAATGTAAAATACGCGTGTCGTCGATTAGAAAAGAAGTTTGAACTTCTCACTAATGCTACAATGTACGTCGAGTTTCAATTGTCCATTTTACTGTCTCTTAAAAAACAATTAATCTGCATAAACTTCCACGGTCTGCTAATGAAGCATGGCGCCAGAGTCTAAATAAATTATATCGGATCGCTCGGACTTTCCTGATCGTCGCGGAATTCGTAATCCACGGATGTATTCATAATCGACGATGATCGTCGACTGCAACGATCCTCTCGCGTAACCTTAGATCCTTGTGTAGGAGAGAGGAAAAAAAAGAAATTGACGTGGCATCAATATTCAATGGCCTCTAAGTATTGCGAGACTATCAATTTGCTGTCTCTCGTCGCGGCAAAAAGGCTGGTGGGACGATAAATCGAGAAATCCGGCCTTTTGTGCTTCTTATCTACCTGCCGCCGATTTTTATTCTTTTCGTCTCGCGCGCCGAAAAAAATGTCCCGCTCGTCAAGTTCGGCCCGCGTGTTAATTGTCCGAAGCGCGGATCTGAATATGCAAAGTCCTGCTCTCGTTATGAGGAGACAGCAAAGTGTGCGGGAGCGATTTTGAAGAAGAATGCAAATTCGCCGAATGCTCGTCGGCGAGATCAGACGATACTCGTTTCTTTTTGAGTGCTCTTTTTTCGAGTAGGACTCGTTGAGCGGGTCATCGGGTCGGCTATTTGCAATGATGCCGGATGCACATAATGCGTTTTGTGAGTCGACAAAGAGGAAAATCCTATTAGTCGTCACTTTGCTCATGCAAACGACGCCGTTCTCGTAGCGCTAGGTAATCAAACCAATAAATCTGTCACTGTCTTATCCCGCACACGCAAATCAACGAACTAAACAAGTCGACATCCGTAAATAAATAAATTCATAGTAATAATAGTTATTTCTAACAATTTCGTATTATCAATAATTCGCGATAAATTCAATTAAAAACATTTCAACGTAACAACTACAAATGCGGACACCTTTGACATCCGTACCGGTAAATAAATAAATTAATTATCATCCCTAAAAATTTCGTATTATCAATTATTCACGATAAATTCAACTGAAAACATTTCAACATAATAACTAACAAATTCAGACACTTTCCACGGCAACATATAATTCAGCCCCGACCGACCCACCCTCGAAACCTTTCAATAAATTCCTACCACGTCAACATCGACACGCACACTCACGTCAATAACTTCCGCCGCAAGAAATCGTTTGAGCGCAGAAATCCTACCTCGTTGTCCCATACCAAACTCATTACCTACCACTGTTCACTTCTTAGACGCGCCACACGCGATACGCGACGCCAGTAACTTTCACTCATCCTCGCGTCGCATCATCTTCCAGGAACTGTCGAACGGGTCAGAGGAGGATCTGGTGGTGGTGCCGAACGTTCCCATGCTCTCGGCGACGACTCAATCGAAGCACGCGGCGCGCTTCCTTCGTCTGGCAATGGCGTCCATCATGGACATCCTGAAAATCAAGCCGTTCGTCGAGGTGTCCGTCGGTCAGCTTCTCTGGGGCTACGACGATCCGCTGCTGAAGCTGGCCAAAGACGTGGTGCCCAAGGAACAGAAGTTGCCCTACGATCAGTTCGGTCTTCTGTACGGGAAGAACACGACGATGCCTGATCTGTATACGATTTTCACGGGGGTGGGCGACATAACTAAGTACGGATACTTGAATCGGTGGAACGGTAAGGACGCATTGGGACACTGGACCACGCCGAGTTGCGACAGCATCATGGGAAGCGACGGCAGCATCTTCCCGCCGCATATTCACAAGGACACGGTGCTGAAGGTGTTTGATAAGGACTTGTGCAGAGCGCTGCCGCTAGTGTTTGAGGTGAGTCGAGACGTGGCTTTTCGAAAGAAAGCTGTGTATAGTTAGAGATGTTGGATTCTGTTGAAAGAAGCGATTTTCGAATCGATTCGGAATCGAATCATGAGAATGGGTTGTCTGAAATATTCCAAAACCAAAGGAAGGAATTGAGCTGAAGATTAATATTGTTGAACCCAAGATTTTTTTGGGGGCAAAGAACGAGTTCAACGATAACAAATACTGCAGATTCTCTCAAAGAATTTATATAAGAAAATCGATCTTGGAAGAATCGACTTTTTGGTTTAAAGGACGAGTTGAACAATAACAAATACTGCAGATTCAAGACTTTCAATATCTTTCTCAAAAACTGAGCGTTAAATGAAAAAATATTATTGTATATTTTGTTCTTATTTCTTTATAAGAAACCGTTACAATCTGTATAATCGTTATGATTACTAATATTAATGATTAAAATCGCAGAGAGAAGTGGAAGTCGCCGGCATCCCGGGATACAGATTCACGCCGCCAGTTGACGTATTCGCCACTGTGGATAGGGATCCTGCGAACAAATGCTTCTGTCCACACGGACCGCCCTGCGCGCCAGAGGGAACTTTCAACGTTTCGGTCTGTCAATACGACTCGCCGGTTCTTCTCAGTTTTCCTCATTTCTATTTGGGTAAGTGAGCGGCGCCGAAAGTAATTACGAATGCACGCGTCGAGACTGACGCCATCGTTCAAATATTAACCATCTTTTTACGATATAGGCCAATAAAAATTTCAACGCGCAAAAATGCCGAGGAGATAAAAGAAGATAATTCGACGTGACGTTAGCTGAATATCAAACTATATTCAAATATGACGGTGTCAAGTAGGGCTGGGACTATTCGAATAATTTAATATTTGACTATAGTGTCCGAACTACGAATTTGGCAACGAGCATTACGTGTATTGATGAGTGAACAATATTCAAATTCTTCAGTGTTCGAGTATTGAGCAATATTCGGATAGTATTCGAGCATTCGATTACTGAAAAATATTCGGATAGTATTCGAGAATTCGAGTACTAAACAATATTTGAATAGTATTCGAGTATTCGAATTATATTCGATGACTATTAGAATACGTAAACTGATCGAATATATTCGGATACCGGATAATACGACGAATAGTCCCAGTCTAGTGTCAACCCGTCTGAAAGTACCTATCCAGAAAAATGTATCAAAATTTAAAATATCACCCAAGCCTAATAACCGCGAAGGTCCATAATTAAGTAATTTGAGAAATTCATTTGGCTGCAGAGCTCATCTAAACTTCTTTCCAGCGTCGACCGACCCACAGTATAAAGTAATTACCATCCTCAATTAAGCTCGTCGGTTGCTGAAAGTCGTTTCTTTCGTAAGTCCTCAGTCCTTCGCTTCCGGTTGCTCGAGAAATCTCTTTCTCTCTCTCTCTCTCTCTCTCTGTCTCTCCTCTCGTACCCGAGAAACCCATTTTCGTTGTGTCGACAAGCGAGATATGTTTCGCACTGTGGGACTACGAGACGTAATTCTCTCACGGATTACGCATCGGTTGTGAGAACTTTTTACAGGCCGGGACTGACTTCCCTTTTACTTTCGTCGATTGTCCGCGGCAGGAGAGAAATCTCGAAACCAGACTTCGCTGGCGACAAATGAAGCGTCGGCAAATAATATTGCGTTCAGAATTTCTGTCGGCCAGAGGACTGTTTTTCCGTGGAGTTCGATTTTGATCGGTTGGCATAGTGGAAGACTCTTGGGATTCATTTCTGATAATGGAATTGCAATACGATCGACGCGTTTCGAATAACCAACTCCGATACGACGAAAGCTCTAAATCGCGTGCCAAAATATAATCAGTGTTACAAACGTCGAGGCAGAGAATACTTTAACGTTCTGAGTGGACAGCATTCAAAGTCGATTAACGAAGAAACGTTGAAATAAAAATCCTCGAACCATTAGCGTCCAATTAAAACGCTAACACCGGGATTCGATCAAACAGAACTGAACGCTAATAGCACGTAGCAGGGCGAAGAACGTCGGGATTAAAGCAAGCCCGTCTTAATTGTTCGCAAAAAATTGTTTTCAACTGGAAAGTCGTCTGGCAATTAAGATCGCGAAGGAGTCCGGATCCTGGTTGCAGAACAAAAGAAAAGAAAGAGATATCGTCGAATAATCAGTGGTTGATTCGGGTAGGGCTATTATTGCCGGCGAATATGCAAATGGCGAGAACAATTGCAGATTCCAAGGTCCGTGCGAGCGTGGACAAAAAAATTCAATGGTCCACGTTCGCGGAGAAACGTGTACGAAGAGAATCAGCGAGAATAAGCTACAATAGGGACGTCAGTGAGGAAATCTTCGAAATGGGGCTGGGACTATTCGTCGAATTATCCGGTATCCGACTATTCGATCAGTTTACGTATTCGAATAATTATCGAATATAATTCGAATGCTCGATTACTATCTGAATATTGTTCAGTACTCGAATTCAGAAGTATTTAAATATTGTTCATAGCTCGAATACTCAATTCTACTGGAATAGTGAAATATTATAATATCGTTCAATACTGGAATACTGAAGTATTCGAATTTCGCTCAATACTTGAATACTCCAGTATTCGAATATCGTCCAATACTCGAATACTCAAGTATTTCAATATTGTTCAATACTAGAATACTGAAATGTTCGAATATTGTTCACTCGTCGGTATTCGTACACGAGAAGGCATATGCTGTGCTGCAAAGTGACACACTGGTCAGATATTAGGGTATTCAAGTAATAATGTTCGGATATTAAGATATTCGAAGTTTATTCGTACTATTCGAATATCGATGAAGTATTCGACTATTAAATTGTTCGAACAGTGCCAGCCCTACTTCGGAAGCGCGGAAAGCACGTCGAAACGAATGACAATTTTACGACGGGAGTGGAATCATGTCTAAAATGCGTCCTGTATTTTTTACTCCAGCGAATCCCCAGCTGAGAGAAGCCGTGGTTGGAATTTCGCCACCGATACGCGAAAAGCATCAATTGTTCGTCGACGTTCAGCCGACAATGGGCACCGCTTTGCGGGCGAGAGCGAGAGTGCAAATTAATTTGGCAGTCGCTCAGGTGCGTGACATCAGGCAGGTCGCGTCGTTTCCGGACATCGTCTTTCCCATCATGTGGTTCGAAGATGTGAGTATTCTTCTGTGCGAATCTAGTCAGACGGTATTAGTCTTACTTAGATTATTATTTTTTTTTATTTCTTGATACAATACAATCTGTTCTGCCTGACCAATAAGTAAGCCTTTTGTCTCCGAAGAATGAAGTGTTTGGAGGAGGAGAAAAGTAAGAAAAATAGGTAAAGAGTGAAAAGAGGAAAAATTGAAATAAATAGATTGACGTGTAGAGAGTGATCTACCGAGCGCGGTCTATAATGTATAACATTGTTTATGCGCTGTCTAACTAATCCTTCTTAAATCTAAATAAGTCTAGTTAAGTTTATGGTAAATTGTATTTATACTAGTTAAACTTAGCATACATGTCGGACCACTTGGATCGTTTTAGGCGTTTCTTTTCCCTTGTGTAGTCTAGAATTGTGAATTTGTTTGTGGTATCGTCGAATTTCTTTCTTGATTGAAGACAATTTCAGGTCCCTTTCTATTACGTGTATTAGATAAGTAGTATTTCTGTATAGGTACGAATAGAATGACGTAGGATATCAGCGAGAATTGGTATCACGACATGCTAATGCAATACGGTTCATGACACGTCGATCAAAATGAGATCTGAAGACTAATAACAGTAGCGAACAGACAGACGTAACGTTTACCCTATTCAGAGACTCGTCAGGTTAGTTGTACATACTAACAGTACCGGACAGACGAATTGAACATTTGACCTATTCCAAGACTAGTTCGACGTAATAAATCGCTGTTTGTCGTGCGCATTAGCTATTCGTCTAGGCAGTTTCCTGGGAAAGGAGCGCTGAGAGGGTTTGACAAACGATTGGCCGGTCTTCGACGAGCTCGCGTCGTGGAATTTGCCTCACAACTTGTGCGAGAGACTGATTTTAATGCCGCGCCAGTCATCGAAATCTGACATGCGCGGCTTACGAATTGCGGACAATGCTTCTCGACCTACGTATAAACCATACGCATACGAGTGGCGTCTAGGCGGACCGGCGTGCGCCAAAGTCGCTGCATGAAAAGTAATTTCACGTGACGTCATGAAAATTTGGCGGTTTATTATGATCTCTCGAGGACCGACTTTAATGTCGAAGGACAAATGTGATTTTTGTTACGTTCGTCTTACGTGCTTCTTAGTTTGCCACGTTGAAATTATGTTTCAGTTTGAACATATCATTCGTATCAATTTTTATGTAATGTTCATCGTTCTCTATATTTTTAAAGTGACTAGATTATAAGGTTTAAGTGACCATGTTGAATATGTCCTAATAAGAAGATTATATGCTGTGCTGAATACATCAACAATTTGAAGATGACGCTTCTGTCGTGTCCACGTACTTAATATTCATTCTTGCTCATCATTTCCAACATTTGAATTGCAACTTTGTACTCCTTTAAATTACAACTTTGACGTTACCGCACCGAGCATATTCCAACTTGAAAATGATACTTCCATCGTTTCAAGGTGTGCCGTACGCAATGCCTATTCTTGCCTATCGCTTCCGAACGATTAGATTGCAAGTTTTACGTTGCCGCGATGAATATGCTTCCCAATAACAAGATTATGCTTCCAACATGTCAATGCCCACGCAACGCACTCGGCGCATCCTTGCACGTCATTTCCAACAATTGGATTGTGTTCCAATAAGTACATATACCAGCGCGTTGGCTAATACTTTGTCTAATGAAACCGTTGCCGGCCGAATTAAACTGTCGTTTTCCGCCGGCCTGCGGCCTGCGAGTTGTGACCCGTGAGTACCCGACGAATTACTAGGAATTTCACGTCGTAGAACGACGGGCTGCTTATTTAGTCTATGCACACGGCTGCATTGAACTAACACGCGCGCAATGAAACATTCATGTGTCTAACCACGTTGAAACACACACCAGCGTCGGCACGCGTCTTACATACCTACTTACAAATTGTGAGAAGGCGTTTCTCAGCGGACGGACACTTGTTTACCGTTCGACCGACGACACTGTATTGCCAAATGATTCATTTTGATGGAATCCGTTCCGTGGCCGGCGTAACGTGTCGACGGCTGGAGAAATCAATGTTTTGGGTGACGAGGTCGCGAGCGAGCGCAGAACGTACTGTTCGTCTTTGTGGTGTCAATAATCCGCGATGTACCTCGCGTACGCGTATTATGCACGTATCGAGTTTTGTTGATCATTCCATTCAGGCGACGCATGAGCGCGTCCTTTTTTTTCATTTTCATTTCATTCTTCCATTCGTGTCCGCGAGGATAATCGTGATTGGAACGATCGATTCTCGAAGAGCGCACTGAATTGTATATTGAAAAACTTTTTATTAACTATATTAGTTATTCATTTTAGTGTATCTTCTTCTCGCGCTACTTCGCCTATTTTTCATCTTGTCTTCATTGTTTTTCTTTTTGTTACATTTATGTCTGTTTTTTATTTGTTTAGTCATGTTCTAGTATACATCTTGTTTAAATGAGTTGCCTGGTAAATAAATGTAGTCGAGATTTTACCCAATACTCTTTATTAATTAAGATATATAATTAAAGTAAGACAGAATGACTTGTGCGGCCTTTGAAAGCTTAACTCCGACTGCTCGTCTATCGTCTCGATGGTTTAGGTTTTCTCGCACGGCATCTCCGTCATCGACTCTTGGTGAGATCGTTTTCTACATAAATTGTGTTATATTAAACAAAGAAAAATATTAATTATATTAACGTTTTGTAAGTACTAAATTCGACTTTCGAATGTTTTGTGTAACGAAACGAAATAGTTAAGCATACAATGGTTGACTTTAGCAAAATCAGAGAGTATAATTCAGTCAAAATCAGAGAATAATTTATTTATGGGGGGAGCCCATTTTTAGAAGCGATGCATAGGAACATCACAGTACAAATGAAACAAATGAAAAAAATGAAAGAAAAAAAAGAATTTGAAATTTAAAAGAAAATAACAGTAGAATAGAATCAACATAAACATAAATATAAACATAAACATAATAATACTAACACAAATAATAATTAAAAAAATATATATACATACAGGGTGGGACAATAAATCTGTCCACATTGAATGTCTCCGTTGTTTATAATAATATGGAAAAATGTTTGGTACAGAACTTGAATATCGTAGATGGGGACATGTTATGATGCCTTTTTGTTTTGCGTGGGTGGACGCGTTTTGGATATTTGAAGGTCAACTTAGTTTTTTTAAATTAAATGAGTTGAATTTTTGTACATATTTGGATAGCGTTTACTAAGTTCCATGACGTTTATTTGGATAATTTTTTCCTATTATGCAGGGCCGACTCAGGGCTAAGGCATATTCGGCACAATCCGATTCTTTAGACAGGGGCACTAACAGAATGCTCAAGTTATTAACTATCTTAAAATGATGGGCATTGACAAGGACAGATTTCGGCAGAAATTTGTTATTCTTTATGCTATTCAAGTTCTGTACCAAGCATATCCCCCTCTATGCTATTCAAGTTCTGCACCAAACATTTTCTTATATTATTACAAACAACAAAGATATTCAAGGTGGACAGAGTTACCAGAAGAGCAAGGAACATTGCAGTATTGAAACAGAATTTTTTAAAATTGACATGGGACCACCGCGTAGGTGTCCTCTTTCAAACGTATCTGAAATGATCCAAATCGTTTAACCCAGTGGAAAGTTACCCGTGCACATGTAGAAACTACTCTAGAAATTTTGTGAAAAAAGGTGAAAAATGGGTTTTCGTTGTTGAAATTTTTCGAAACTTAATTGGGGCCAATGGGAGACCCTTTCATATGGAACAAGAACCATTAAGATCTGACAACATGTTCGCGAGTTATAGGCGAACATATTAAAATAAAAATATAAAAAACATGTCAAATAGAGAACCATATCCTCCATTTTTGAAGTCTATTAAAAAGAATCCGAAGCGTCTAAAAAAAGTTAAAATTTGTTGGGCCATGGCGTCAAAAAGAAAACATGTCGAATACCTAGATAACCTCCTCCTTTTTTGCACTCCTTTAACAAAAATAAATAAATACACATGTCGAATAGATAACCTCCTCCTTTTTTCGAAGTCGACTAAAAATGCTCTCGTTCTCCTTTTCGCAGGGAATCGACGAGCTGCCGACGGAAATGCGCTCGCTCATTAAGATGGCGGTCGAGCTGCCGCCGATCGCGCGAGCCGCCGTTTCCGGCGCAATGGCGGCGGTCGGCGCGATCGTCCTGATCGGGGCTCTCATGTGCTTGGCCAGAGCGGCCAAACGGCAGGAGAAGCTTCACCTCAGCAATCCGCTCCCGGCGAGCGCGACCAGCAACAAGGGCGGACAGCTGAATCCGGCGTTTCAAAACTCCAAGTAGACGGCCAGCAACAGCAACAGCAGCAGCAGCACGATTCGCTTGGACGGAATGATCACGTGACACGAACATGAAATTGCGATCGACAGGAAGGAACGGAACGGAAGGAACGAATGAATGGCGAAGAGGTTTCCGAACGGACAGTCGAGGACGTTCTCCGCTCTGCTTCGAACGGGCGCCGGTCGGCGTCGATGTCGAAAATTCGACCTCTGCGACCGCGCGACCACGAATCTATCGGCGAATGTTTCTTTTCTTTACGGATCCGCCAGAAGCAGCGGACGCGGATCGTTCGCCCTCGCGACAAGACGGGGTGGTTCGGGTGTGTGTACAGACTGACATGATATTTATTTTTGAATTGCCCGCGCATATTCCGTCGCAAGCCGTCGACCAATCGCGAGCGCGCCAGGTGCGAAGATGAGATCTCGACGACGTCGAACATTAGGCGCGTCGACGTGCAAGTCGACGGCCGAGGTAAAGAGAGCCTTCGAATTCTCAGGACTCGGGGGAAAAAAAATACGAAAAAGGGAAACGTAACCGAAAAAAAGAAAAGAAAAGAAAAAAGAATGATGTCGTACAAACACAAGGGCGTAGGACAAAGTCCGCTTCGGACCAACCGAGGACTGGCTTGTATAGAAATGAACTGAGCTGAGCCAGAAGTTAGCGTGCGACACGTGGCATTACGAGTGAGAGTTCCGAGGAAACGGAATAAAAAAAAAAAGGGAACACACGGACGATCGAGTGGGACGAATCTCGAATTTCGTAGAAAGCGACGCGCGGACATATCGGTATGCACACGAATCACGAGCTATTGGGTAGTTTTCGGGGCTGGGAGGGGAGGGGAGGGGGGAGAGGGGGGGGGGGGGGCAAAGGGGTGAATTCGAATTCGATGTAAATAGTTTGTCGATTCTTTGATCGCTAGGATCAGCATTAGCGGTGTTACTTCTTTTTTGTTACTACGTAAGCGGGTGACGATGATAATTAAATGGTGAATTTAAGTAGCGTTAGCGGAGTACGTTTAGTCGAGCGATCCTGTCTCGCTTAATTGCGATCCGTGTGATTGCGAACTTTTATGATTGTTAGTCGCGTGTGCCTTTGCTCGAGGGAGCGATCAATGTCGCTGAAGGAACTGTGCGACGTTCCATATTCGAATCCGTCCAGGAAGACTCGTCGACGGTCAGGTTCTCGGCTAATTGACGCGCACCGCGTTGATTGGTGGAGCGCGAGTTCATCGTGGGATCGTGGAAAGAGCGGTTCGGAAGCGAACCGATCGCAAAGTTTCAGTCACTGCGACCGGCAAGACTTAAATTAGATTTGAAATCGTTCGATCTGTCAATCAGCCAAATTTTCCCATTTGCCAAAACACTTTCTCCACGATCCCGACAATTCGTCCACTGTCGGAGGCTGCTCAAAAATGTCGACGTCAATCGTCATTAAAACAAAAAAAAACAAACACGCACAACTAAAAGTTGCTCTCTAAGCGCCGAACTTGGCCGCGAACGATGTTATTTAGGCGCGTACACCGTAAGTACCCGGAATAAGACACGACGGAACGTGAGGCAGAAGCAGCTGCGAAGATAGTCGTGACAGAATGAACGGAAAACCAGGGAACGTATGGGAGAGCGTGAGAACTTAAGAGTATGAGTGAGAACGAGAAACGTGCGTTCTACGTTATTGTCACTTTGTATATGAATCTATACCTTATGAATACATATTACAAATTACGTTAGCTAGAGCAGGTTAAAATTAAGCGGCCGACGTTCTCGAACGGGCTCTATGAATATTCCGCAGAATAACAACTCTTTCTCTCCTACGTATACTTCTATAAACGATCTGTAATAGTTCTTCCTTTCCTTTTGTACGATAACGAATCAAAAGATGCCAAATAGCTCGAACGTTTATGCACACGAATCGGAGTTGTATGTATTATTATTATTATTATTATTATTACTATTATTAGTGATTAGTTATTAACTATTACCGTTCGATGGCCCTTCCTATCCCCCCCCCCACCCCCCAAAAAAAAATCGGTACTTCGTCCTTTTTTTCTCTGTCTCTCTTTCTCATCGTCCACATCTCGACAGGGTGTCGTCGCGGCATTTCTTGCGGGACTCGCGTGCACTTTTTTTCCTCTCTTTCTTTTTTTTTCTCTCTCGGCGCGAATCTTTTGTAACGCCGCGCGCGATGTTTTGGAGAATAAAGGAGGTGGTTGAATTTTATATTTGGCGAACAGCAGCGTCGACGCTCGCCGACAGCTGTCACTTTCTTTTCCCCAGTCTTCCTTCATTTTCCTAGTCGTTTTAGAGATATCGTTATGGATGGCAGTGGAAAATGGAAGTCAATGGTTCGGGCGAATTGGCGAGCGGACGATAAATACGGCTGACACGAGTTGAAGACTGATAATAATCGTGCACGAAGAAGTTGCGGAACGTCGCGTCGTGCATCGACGCAAAAAATTCCGTGAGAAGAGTGCTGCGGTAGCTGAGGAAAAGTGGCGTGAGTGTGTCTGGCTTCCGAGAAGAGAGATCGCACGAGCAGAGGTTATCGACGCGCTTACGCTGACGGATCATGGATCGCGGGGAGGATCTGCGATTCATTTCTAGAAAGCAGTGCACCATAATGTATTCGATCCGATCCACGTGGCATCGATAAATTCTCGCATCGATCTCGCGTAAACATGCAGTCATCTCATTTCGTCGAGCAATTTATTATTCGGTCGTTCCTTTCTTTCGTTTCGTCTCTCTTTTTTTTTCGGTATCTCAACATCGCCTATTTAAGTTCGGCTCGTATTTCTTGACGAACGGAATTTTCCTCGCTGCGACGTCGTTTTTAACCCCGTCTTCTTTCAATTAATTTATTTTATATACACGTCATTATCGATATGTTTATGTATGCACAATGTACATATATTATCGTTTACCATAGTAGCGTCGGGTGACTGTTAGTATAATTTATGTGTATTATCTACCTAGTTATTGACGATGTTATTTATCATGCTAGCCTATGATCTATGCGTCGTATGTACAGACTTAATTTTATCGCCGTCAGCTAGTCGCACGTATGTCTTTTTTTCTCCTTCTTTTCCTAGGTTTTAATGAACAGCTAGCACGGTTTTAAGTTAAATTACTAGAAACACGATTCTAATACTAACTAGCGGAACAGTCGTGGACCAGATCATTGGTCGTCTGGAGACCAGCCGCACGGAAATTTTTCGAAGGTGGTCCGTCGAAAATTCTTAATGCCCGACAAAAAAAGAAAGTACGACCGGTCAAGAATTCTTCGATTGTCGAACTTCTTCGGCAACCGGCCGGCTGGAAACGTCTCATTTTTTCCCAGAACAAACGGCCACGCCGATGTTACGTATTTCGTTACAAAGTTCAGTACCTAACTTCCTTCGCGTCGATCGTCGTTGTCGTCTCGAAGTGACTCCTCTATCGCCAACTATTGGCGAGCCTACGTATCTTCGTCGTCGAAGAGACTGAAAAAGATGGGGGAAAGAAAATCTGTCGGACGTAATACTTGTCCCGAGTACCGGCGCTCGATGAGACTTCGAACGACGAACGACGAGAGATGTTCGACGTTTCTGCGGGAGCGAGGGAAAAAAGAAGCACTTTTCTTGAAGACAACGTGATCGAAAGAATCGAGACGACTTTTTCGTACGACCGCGGCTCAAAAACAGGGAGCCCCGAGGCACGAGACGCGGAAACCAGTCCCGCCGACTCGAGATCGATCCAGATCCTGAAACGTACGTCTCGGCACGATTTACGACCACGCCGAGCTCGAGAACCTGCCATACTGAAAAAGCGGTACTAGAGTGGGGCAGAAAAAGAGGGAAACCAGGGTAAAAGTTGGCTCGACGGGACCCAGCTTCGATTGACTTAATTTTTTTAATATGTTGTCAAGGTCACCGTCCTGAGTGACCTCTCGAAGGTGTTAGGCCGCGGATTTTGTTTTTTCGAAGGTTATTAACAGAACAAGTTGATGTACGGGTAGATTGTGAAATCACAGGTCTTGATTAGGTTTAGGTTAAGGTTGAATTAAGAACGGCTCTACCCCCCCCCCCCCCCATCCTCTATTCTACTTAACCCAGACGTTCACATGAATCCCGACTCGAGATTATAATCAGAAAATTGCTTCAAATTTAACCCAGACGTTCAGATGAATCCCGACTCGGAATTATAATCAGAAAACCTGTGCCCAATATTCACTTCAAAAATCTTATCGGAAACCTTAGTAATTTGTATTTTTCAGCCTTAAGATACAATGTGGAGAGGATGGGTGGGAGACTGACAATGACAACATATGTAAAGGTCAAGGTCATTGCAGATGGGTACTCTACACAGTATTCGCATTGAATAAAGCGTATTCGTAAGGTGAGTTAGCTTTTGTTTTGGGGAATATCTTGGAAACGAAGGCGTCCGTCCATTTATATGTATAGTGAAAAGTTATTTAGAATGTCGAATTATAGAACATCTTTCTAAGTGCGACGAAATCGGAAGTAAATACCCACTTCTAGATTATTACTAAACACCCTCCATCTGTCGTGGCACGTCTCGAAGGAACGAGGCTTTATGGAAAGTACATCGGTGACATGGCTTAAGTCATGATCAATTGCTATTGCTCTTCAGTACCCGACAAAGAATGTCCCATTGTCGAAAAAGTACGTTCAAATTATATACATAATTTGATTTGTTAATACTTTTAAACGAAAAGAGTCTGCGAGCTGAAAATTGTTTAGGGTCACTCAAGAGAGTCCTCTTAACAACATATGCCAAGGTCAAGTCCATCGGAGATGGGTCCCCTCAACCCCACTATTACCGAAGCCAGGTCGCAAGCTAGAATGCTGAAAGTCGTAAGATTCCGCAGGAAAATAGATTGGCAGGAACCCAAATTCGGGGGGCGGATCTAAGAAAAAAACATGATTGTTAACCCCTTGTCCTAAGATTTAAGTTCCGATGGCGTGTGCCAAAATTAACGTCAAGGTCGGTCGCAGGTCGAGCCGTGTTATGGAAATTGTGCCAGTTGCACACGTCTTATAATATGACACGTGATTTTCATGT
This sequence comes from Priocnemis perturbator, assembly GCA_963942575.1. Taxonomy (NCBI): domain Eukaryota; kingdom Metazoa; phylum Arthropoda; class Insecta; order Hymenoptera; family Pompilidae; genus Priocnemis; species Priocnemis perturbator. The sequence continues at coordinate 158,852 of OZ012654.1, forward strand.
TTGGTCCAATCGATGTACCACGAGCCTGACACGTTATTTTCAGGTTTGGCTCAATCAACATACCACGAGCCTGACACCTGATTTTTATGTTTGGCGCAATCGACGCGACCACGATCCTGATATGTTATTTTCAGGTTTGGCTCAATCAACGTACCACGAGCCTGACACCTGATTTTTATGTTTGGCGCACTCGATGTACCACGAGCCTGACACGTTATTTTCAGGTTTGGCTCGATCGACACGTATCACGAGCCTGACACATTATTTTCAGGTTTGGCTCAATCGACGTACCACGGTTCTCACACGATATTGTAGGCGAAGGGGTTAAAATGAGAAAGATCGAACACGAACGAACGTCCTTTTCACGTGTTATTGCGAGCTCGATGACGACGTCAAAGATCACTGGCGCCCTTCGTCGGCACTCGTCCCTCCGTTTTCTTCCTCAGCGTGACGTAAAGCGCCGCGCTGGAGAGGATGAACGCGACGATGCTGCCCCATTTGAAGCCAGCCTCAACGGCGTTCGCCGTGAAATGAGCGAACTTCAGGATGTTCAGCAATATTTCCGGGATCTCGTCGATGCCGATTTCTATCCACAGGAGTGGAAGGATGTCGCCGTCGTTGAGGTTGCCGACGAACGGCACGCTTCGCGCTCTGCGCACCTCGACGTTCACTTGAATTCGAGAGTTGCCGCCGATCGGGATGCCGAGCCTCTGAAATCGAACGCGAGAAATCGTACTTTGAAACGTTGAGCGTTTGAAGATGCTGACTGTGATGATAACAAATACAAAATGCTCATTGAACGTTTCCAACACAAACGTGTAATGGCATATAGTATTCTATTAAATATTTTATATATATTATTTAACTGTTATATTATTAGTTATTATTTATAAGATAAGTATTACTTATTAAAATAACTAACAATTGCATGAAATTATTAGTCTTCTATAAAAATCTCACTATTATTACAAGGATTATTGTAATAGCATAATCAACATAGAAATTTTGATATATTCTTCAATAATAAAATATATTAAATACGCGTTTCGCGTGTAATGGCATATATATTTTTTCAGATCTTCTAATTTCAGATTTTATACCGATGTACTAAATCATAATTGCATATCTGTTATGTCATAGCTCGATTTGGATAGCCTTGAGAATCGGCCAAAAATTGCAGATCTGACGTTGATATTTAATATTGTTAATGGTCCATACTATAATTCGCTGTTGTTAGATGGGATTAATTTGAACATTCCGGTAAGACCTCTCGGAAAGTCTCCCTTGCCAGCGATAATAACGTACAGATCTGGATACTCGAACAGCGATACCTTTAATAGATTCTGTTCAATGGGAAACTCTTTCAATGAGCTTATCGACCTATTCAACCCCACATTCAATGTATATCAGGGGTAAGGGGTCACTGCGTCGAGCCATCACCCAGCCATAAAATGTGTGCCTAACTTATTTACTGAGTTATGCCAGTATTTTTATTTTTTATTTCTACTGTTATTATTATTCCTTGTTTCCTGTGTTTCCAAATCTCAGAACGATCCTACACCTGGACATGTAAGCGATTTACTTTGTACACTACTGGGTTTGACCCGTAGGATGAATAAATAAATAAATAAATAAATAAATAACTCTGTCCAACACGAATATTGTGATTAAAAATTTGTTAGGTCCTTCTTATAAATTTTATGGTCTAAGCACGAATCCGAAGCCCTCTTGTTTCCATAACTCTTAGTTTTCGACATTTTTCGACTTTCAGCAATTTTATTTCTTTTAAAGCACTTTGCTTTATACGTTTCGGATTCTTTTTAACCCACTTAAAAAAAGAACACACATGTCGAATAGAGAACCTTCACCTTTTTTAAGTCGGTTAAAAAGAATTCGAAACGTCTAAAAAAAAGTCTATCTCGGCGCCGACCTCAAAAATTGAAAATTATTTCATACTTTTTCGTGCAGTTTTGAAGTCGGTGTTACTTTTCTTTTTAATTTAAAAAAAAGGAGGAGGTTCTCTATTCGAGTGTATCCTTTTATTAAATCCGTTGAAAAGAATCCGAAAAGTCTACAGAAAAGTTAAACTTTGTTGGACATTGTCAATCAGTACTTCCGGAAAAATTAGCTGTTGGACCAATTCGTACCTGATGCATGTCTAAGTAGCTATCATGCTTTTCCTGCTGCGGATTGAGACCATCCAGTTGGCCCAAGACCGTCTCATCGGCTCCGTAAAAATGCGGAAACGACGTCAGCAACGGCGAGCCAAAATTGCAGGCAGAAACGTTGAACACTCCTGGCGGTGGACAGACTCTGGATTCGTTGGACGAGTACTTGGACGGTTTCGGGCAGTAACACGAATCCTTCTCACGAGTGCACGTAAACGTGTCAGGAGGCAACTTATACCTTCATTGCGGGACACAGAGACATTGGCCATATTGAAAAATCGACATTTGACAAGTCAGAGCAAAACGGCAAACTCAGTTTCATAATAATGAAGAATGTGTAATTTGCTTTTTAGTATTCTTGAGAAGGTAACTCAAAATGTATGTGTATAAGAATAATTTATTCGTCCAAAGATGAAAGTCATAGTTTCAGTTGCAATAACCAACTCTCATCAGGGCTATAAGGAAACTTTACATTAATTTACAAACTAGACTAAATGTAAGTAGTACTGAAATAGTACAACAGTTAAACATCTTATCTACGAATCCTTGATCGAAAAGAAAAAGATAATATACTACACATAATAAAGTAAATTGCTGTATTCACTTCATCTAATTATCATATTCGATATAAGGTTTTTTCGCTGGTTTCCTTTTCGATCAAGAATTCGTAGGTCAGCTGTTTAATTGTTAGACTATTTCAATACCACTTACATTTAATTTTTTAATTTACTTTAATTTATTCGTACGCATGACACCCTTTGGTATACATAAAGATTAATAAATAACAATTAATTGTGAGTCATGTATGGTGCGGAAGTAAAGATGAGTTACGTACAACGTTTCAAACGAGATTCTTAAATATGAGCGGCAGTTTGCAAAAGAGGTCAACTACAGGGACGACTAAGTTGGCATGTCTGAAAATACAGTTAATACAAGAGCCGGGTGCATAGTAAATCCTGCACAGGGAGGTACGGAATAGATCTAGTCCGATTCGTAAATTAATGTAAAGCTTCCTTATACCCCTGACGAGACTGGCTACTCGCAACCGAAACTTTGACTTTCATCTTTGTAACGAACAAATTATTCTTGTCCACGCTGCTCATTGCACCAAAACAATCTTTACTTTCTCGGTTTCATAGCGACAGGTACAAAGTTTACCTCAAAGTCGGAATCCCATGAGCGACACTTGGTCCAGTGTACTTGAAGCGAATCGGTCTGCACATGTCTTTGGCATAGACCAGCAGGTCGCTCCGATTCCGCAAGAGAGCCGGCGGAAACATGCTGCCGTCGGTGCCGACGATTTTGTCGCACTCTTCGTCGCCCCAAACATTCCGAGTTTTTCGTCCATTCAGATTCTCGATCTTGCCCAAGTGATTTATGTCGTCCTCGCCGGTGTACATCGTCACCTGATCGTTCGACACGCCGCTCCTCTGGAAAGAACATTCGAAAACGCACGGTCAGTGACTGCTCTGCGCAAGCTTCGACTCGTTTCATTTTGTTACTAACATTATTGTCACTTCATAATCGACGATGGAACAGATTACTGCGAGCAGATTCTAGTTTATTTTATGCAGCTCGCACGTTAGCAAGCGATAGCTTTGTGAATCTTCGAGATCATCGTTCTTGAAACGACTGACCCGACCATGACACGGGATCGTTATCGCAGACGGTCGATCGGGAAACAAGAATTATCAGAAATTAATGCGGCCGCGCCTGTGTGCTAATCATTCTCCCGACGCCTCTGACATAACTTAATCTGGAGCTCGGTTTTTTACACAATGTTCGCGCGAGGAATCAGTGGATCCTTAATGAGTATCAATTAATCATTTTCCGCCGATCTCAGAATTAGCGCTTGCTTCAGGCACGTCAACAGCCTCGATCATTCTCATTCGCAAAAATACATGGCATCGTAAAATTCCGTCAAAATGATTAAATTAATTACATAATGATTACAATGCAACGAAACAGCAAGATGCGCACAAATGATTATGTCACAACGGCGCACCAAGCTACGTAAAAATGTATAGCAAGATAAGTGATGCAGTGTAAGATATGATAACGGCGAGATGATCGGTCAAACGAAATTTGTCGCTGAAACTATAGCTTTGCGATCACTTCTAAACGTTTCGATCCTTTGTGTGCATATTCCTCAGTGCAAAATTGTGTTCTGTCTGTAACGTTCGCTTTAGAGAAAAAGATAAAGGAAGTGAAGAAAATCAAAATAATTATTGTGGACTTATTGTTGACGTGTATGTTTAGCTTTTTTTTTTTATTACTCGTAAGGAAATTTTATAGTCGATGAACCCAAAAAAAATCTGAAAAAAGTGTAAATTAGGAAGAAAAATACGTCTTTAAAGCGTAAGTGACGTTGTTTCTTTTTCTCTCGAAAATCGTCACTTGTTGTATTATTCTTGCAAGTTTATACTACTTTGTGATTCTTGACTATAAAACTTCATTACGAGTAAAACTATGCTTAGTATTTTTTGTTCAGATAAAAATACCGGACTCCATTTCTCCCGTCAACTTGAAACCTCACCCAGCGAGACGCCGAAATCTTTCATCAACAATGCAGCAAAAATTGCATACTTTGATCCGAAATCCATTTTCCGCATTCCAGAAACACTTACTAGAGTACCGCACAAGTTTCGAAGCGACATCTTTATTCCTTCCCACTCAAAAAAATTCGCCAAGTCTCATACGTCTTCCTACCATAACCAGGTTCTCCCCATCTCAACCCCTTGCACTCCGAATTACGTTTCGGCAGTATCAATAAATAAACTAAGAACCAAATTCAATTAAAGCGCCGTCTCATTTACACTTTTCTTACATTTCGCAATTTTTACGGATGCCGAGTCACGCTCGATCAAGAAGTGCAAAGCGTTAACAACCAAACAACCTACACATATACGAATTTTGTTGTAACTGACCGTCGTGATGATGTAAGAATATTTATTGACGTAATGTGTCGGTCAGTGAATATACAAAAAACTAATTGCCCAACGTTTCAACACTCATGAGTGTCCTTCTCAAGGGCTTTTACAAAAATTAGTGATGCAACCTGTGCGCAAACAAAGATTGCTACATGTAAATTCGACTATTATAAAACATGACATAAAACGTATAGCTAAGAACCAATTTTTGTAAAAGCCCTTGAGAAGGACACCCATGACTGTCGACACCTTGGGCAATTAATTTTTGGTATACTCACTGACCGGCACATTACGGCAATAAATATTCTTACACCTACACATATACATAAAAAACGCAAACACCCCTAATTGCATGACGAGTACGTACGAAAGCGAGCATGCCGAACTTGTCGATGGCCATCTGCTGGGCCGGCATGAAGGTCTTGCCCATCTGAAAGATCTGATCATCGTAGCCCCACATGAACTCGCCCGCCTGGAGCTCGAGGAAGGTCCTCGCGCTGATGGACGAGAGCAGGGCCGTCAGGCCGACCCTGGCAACGAAGCCCATGTCCCTCGAGAAGGCAATCGCGCCCAGCAGCGGGACGTTCGGCACGAAGATCCTCTCGTTCTCCGGACTCCCGCCGACCCACTGATAAGTCCTCTTCTCCTGAAACGTCACCGTGCCATTCGCGTGCATCCTCGCGTTCACTCTGCTCAGCGTCTCTCTATACGCGTACGGCCCGACCTCCTGGACCCTCAGCTTCTTGTCCACGCCCTTCTCGAAGGCCTCGACGTTGGTGTAGTTGAAGATGTAGATCCTCTGCATCGGCCGCACAGGCGGCCGAAGCCACCATGCGAAGCTCGAGGACCCGTTCCTCAGCTTCAGCTCGGACTCGATCGAGTCCTGGAAGAGGGTGGTGAACCAGAAGACGATCAGGGTGCAGAGGCTGAGCAGGGCGATCATCGAGTACAGCCAGAGTAGCCAACTGCGGACAAGACGGTTGTAGCCGCCGTCCGACACGCGCTTCTTCTCCATCTCGAACGTTCCGCCTGACATTCAGAGCAGATTTTTGTCTGGCTGGTGGATTGTCTTCGGTTTCGGTGGCTTTGACGCTTGCGTGACTTGGGGGGTGTTGTGGGAATTTATCGGTAGAAGTGAGGTACGTGTTTTGTGGGTTGAATTTTAGATGATTTTTGGAGCGTCGTTCATCGTAGCGATCCTCCGACTTAATTCCGACGCAAAGGTCTCGGATGAAAGAATCGACACTGTCATCGGCGTGTACCCTTCGAGTTCCGAATACTCGATTTCTTCAGTTTCGAATATTCCACATATCTCCAACGTGTTAAAGTAGAAATGTATTACCGTAACATTCTCATGGCACGCGTCTTACGGTCTTCTCTGCGAATAAATTTTCACAGAATTTCGACGAATTTCACCGAATACGAAGAACATGAAAGTGTCGGCTGGAAGTGGGCGCACTCCTGGAGCGGGACGCTGACGTTTTCGCGCGTGTTCGAATTTCGACGAGCGTTTGTCGTCCGCGAGCGACGTTTTCGACGGACTGGTTCGTCCGCAACGTCGACGTCGCACAAAAATCTTCCCACTTTCTTTTTTCGTTCAATCCGACGATAACCTTGTCGCGGCGATGACCCATGACGACTAACACCTCCGATAGGGGCATGTTAGGACATGGATCGAGATGCCTTCGTCTTCGGACGATTGCCAGCTGACTGGTCGAACGGAAATCGAGACTGTCTGATAGATTTTTCGCGTCTGCGGAGGGACGGCTGTCTTTTTCGGCGAGCCGAGCTTTCCCGATGTCGTTTGCGTGAAATTAGAGTGCGGCGGCGTGCGAGGTCTGTCGGTCTAAGTCACTCTAAATCGTATGCATGTTATCGATAAATTCGTGGTATTAACGGTGGGATGTACGTCGGGGCTGGTATGGGGAAATATTGTTACGTGCGTTCAGTTTGTGGCTTATCAGATACATGTGAACGTATTGGTGACCGTGGTAATGTAATCATTGCCAATAGATCAGTTGCGTTGAGTAGTGTTAATACTGGACTTTTTTTTTTTTTTTCTTTTTTTAAATGCTTCGACGTCGAACGTCGTTAGCCTTAATAGTGGACTGATTTTATATGAATATTTTGTAATATGCGTGTTGGAGGTATACATTTTGAAGGTAGAAATACTGACAAATGTAAGTTTTACGTATTTTCTGTTGGACCGAGTAGGCGGACAGCAGGGCAATATGTTAAGTCAATGATAGAAGAACTCATTTAACATAATCATTATCATACTTTGTGTATACTTGGCATGAATAATTGCACGGACAAAAATTGTTCCAGACGTCTGCGTTTGATTTTCCTACCTGCTTGTTACCTTTCGATTCTAATCTCTGAGGTGGTGGACGCGTAGATAAGATATTCGAGGGAGAGCAGGTATCTTTAATATTCATTGGGAAAAGGTCTTTCGATATGAGACGAGAAATAATGTAAAAGCGGACTGTATCTATGAATGTACATAGGTAGAAGCACTGATACGGATGAAAATATGCGCACATGACGATACACTGAAAACAATAATTCAAAACACCATTAATAACACGTAATCTATGTTGAGAAGAGGAGAAAAACATAAATTTGTGAAAATTAATAAAACGCTCGAATATCGAGGTATCGCTAATCGCAATCGCGAAGAATTTTCATATGCACGTATAGCCATGTATCGAAAAACAATAAGGTTATTAATAAGACACAATCTATGGTAAGACGAAGCGAGGGAAAAAAACGTATGTTCCTAAAAATGTATAAAATCCTTGAATATCGAGGCACAGACGAGGTATAGAATGGACATTGTTTTACGGGACTTTGTATTCTATGGAAAAACGTACGCGAACAATCTGTTGCTTTAGCAATCCGGGAGGACAAAAGTCCAAAAATTAACTTTTCTTTTACGCGCGATACAGTATGTTTTACACATTTTCATTTATAAATATCAGTCATTCCTACGCACTTTTTATTCATTGTTTCAAAGTTCGAGTCCTAAAATGCGAGTTATTTGTTTACTACGTGATTGTGTGGATAAGTTTTATTTAGTTATTCCAAAACATCCCACTTTGATTCTTTTATAGACTTAATCAAGTAAGTAACACAAATAATATTTTCAATTATCTTAATAATTATTAAGATCATACGGCCAATTATAATTGGTCGTTCCGATTCATATCATCTTAATAAGTGCAAGAGAAAATACTTATTATATCTGTGTTTTCACTTATTTTATAACGAAATATTGTGTTCTCTGGTATTTCAAATTTATGATTTTCCATGCTATTTTCTTCATATCCTGACCACATACAGTTTAACCAAAAATTGAAGACCAAATCCGAGCACCATTCGCCATTTTTAATATATTTCCAATTATTTCTCATATAAAGTACTTTGTTTTCCGGTACGTAAAATTTAATATTTACCATACTATTTTTTTTCATATCGCGACCATATATATACAGTTAACAAAAAATTGAAACCATGTTTGACCATTCGGCACTTATAATATATTTCCAATTATTTCTTACGCAAAGTACTTTGTTTTCTAGTACTGAAAATGTACTATTTACCATGTTATTCCCTTCATATTCTGACCATATACACAGTTAAAATAAATTGAAAACTAAGTTCGAGGCACCGTTCGGTACATTCGTCCTACATTGCCAGAATCGCACACTTTGCGGCGGGACGGAAGCATGCACGACACCATTCGTCGATCCCATACCACGTCTCTTAATCGACACATCACCGACCAACATCACGATACCCGATGTTTTGTCTGCGAAGGTGAGAAATTCCCCGAAATTGAGCAACTCTTTCCCCGTCGTTATCGCCGAATTATCGTAACATTCGTTAAACGAATCTCTCCGTCGCGCACGAGAGCTCATAATTGCGGCGATAATTATTTTTTTCTGCCTGCTATAAACTAATCGCCCCCCGATAACCCACCTCCTCCTCCTCTTCTTCTTTCCGCTTCATCCTCTCCTCTTCGCCTCTCTCTCACTCTCTCGACGCGCGCGGCCGTCACTTTTCGCCCGAAACAACAAGAAGTTTACAAACAGCCGCAGACGAAGAACGAAGAAGTTCGGGAACGATCTCGAACGTCTCTCTACTCTTTTTTCGGCCCCTCTTCCTTTCCTCCGACACCGACGCGACCGAAAAGTTATTTTTTCGCCGCGCTGATAGCCGCCGAGCAAATAAGTCCCGATGTCGAAAGCCCGCCAAAATTAATCTGCGGGAGCGTCGAAAAAGCAGAGAACAAAAAAAAGTACCGCGACCGCTAATAGCGTATAGGGTCGTTCTCGAAAATTGCTCGTACCACCAATTCGTCTCTTGCCCGGCACGAGTCTGGTGGCCGAAAGGAAATTCCACGGGGTCGAAAGGGAGCACGAGGGGGTGCGCGAAAAAACAGACGTCTGACCTCAGATTAAGGTCGAGCCGTTCGAGTCAGACAAGATTAATAATCGCGAGATATCGTGGATCGTACGAGCCCGGGGGGTGGGACGTGTATTCTTTTTAGAAATCGTCGCCGATAGCAGCCTTATTTTCTGCCATCCTCACCCTCCCTCCCCCCTTCGACCCCTTGGCATCGAATACGGGCGCATGTAAATATAGAAAATGCCTGGATATCTGAGCCGTTGGATGGCACTCGTTATCTCACGTTACGCTACCCGCTGTGTCGCGATAATTCGTGACACTTACGATTAATCTGGCCCGGTTTTTCGACGGTCAAATGCTTGCGAACGACACGTTGGTGTCGGTCGATTACGAAAGTGGCCCGCGTCACGACTGTCACGAGTCCGGGGACGTTAAATTTTTGTGCACATTTTCGTAGATCCTGGACTCGGGCCACTTCCGTGAGCGCGCAGAAAATAACGGCACTTCGCGTGGCATGTTCGATTGCGGTGCACGTGTGCGGGAAAAAACGTGTCTACGTCGATGTACTCGGTATCGTGAATGAAATTGCTGAGATGTCATTCGCGTGACATGCTTTATCGGGGGCAGACGAGAAAAAGGCATGACTGATGATAGGCTTCTAGCTTCAGGCAGCGTACGATCGAGAGACGTCGGGTCTAGGCTTCGTTTTCCTGGTCAATTACGTTGTGTCGATATTCGGCCATGCTCGCATGCGTGGCAACCGATCATTATTGTACACACCTGTAACGATGTTGAGCGGAATATCGTTATCTTCCTCATTCTCAAACGATTTTTTTTACGTCCAATTATTTAATTAAATCAACAATAAATTATGCTATCGATGATTCGTGGCACGAGCGTGCGAGGCAGTCGATATTATTGACACATTAAAATGTTGCGCCGTAATCGTCGACGCTGAATGGGACTATCTTGGGTGTTCGGAAAAAATTTGTTCTCGTTGTTCATCGCCGCTGGTTCAACGTTTTCCGTCTAGTGCACAATGTCCTTTGGCGAAAAAATGTGTTGATCCACCTATACGTTCAAATGCGTAACATTACATATACGAATACATGGGACGCATAGACAAGAATGAGCCAAATTTACCACTACATCGACGTAGGCATGCAAATGACATTTTTGACATTATGTTAAAACGATCCCTTATATCGAAAATGATTAACTTATGAAATAAAAAGTTTTAGAAAAAGCCTGCTTCAAAACTGTACTAAAAAGTATGAAATAATGAACATATATTAAAATATAAAATACAGGTCTACTAGAGAACCTCCTACTTTTTTGAAGTCTGTTAAAAAGAAGGACCATTCATCATAGTAAAACCTGAAACGTCACATTTCGAGCACTTTTAAGGGGTCCAAAAAACATTGCGGCCCTTAAATCACAAAAATCTGTCAATTTGCACGAAAAATATACAAGTCACTTACGCTTTAAAGTCGTATTTTTCCGCCTCATTTACATATTTTGCAATTTTTGTAGGTTTTTTTTTAATTCACGTAAAAATTATCCACTGCAATTTTCCCGCCAACTTGAGATCTCCCCCAGCGAGACGCCCGAATCTTTCATCAATAACAGATCAACGATTGCATATTTTGAACAAAATTGCACAAATTTCGAAACGACATCTTTATTCTTTCTTACATAAAAAAAATTCCAAACCAACACTCGATGATATCCACGTTCTTTGTAAGCCAACGAATTGTCGAATCGTCTTATGTAATTTCGCCAGAAGTAATGAGTCCAGACGTCTAACGTCCACCGTCGATTATCGAAAGACGCGAAGGAGTGCGCGTCACTCCTTACAAATCGTCTAACAAATTGTCCTGTGCCGTTGCATCGGGTACGGCCACGATCCTAATCTCGTCGCGCATTGTCGTGTTATGACTATGTCAGATGACCTTTTCACCTTTTCACCCGTTTCCACGAGCGGCCGTCTTCGTTCCTTCTACGCGCGTAAAGTTACGCAAAACTTCCGTCCACTCGCTTGTCTATGACGCTAGACCAGCTGTACTCGATGTGAGGTCCGCCGAGCTTTTACGTATGGCCCGAATTGTATATGCGTTCGTTTATAGATGAGAGACTGGTATAAAGCTCCCAAAGATTGAAAATTAAAAAAAAAAAAATGAATAAATAAAAATCGGCTTCAAAACTGCAGTAAAAGGAATAATATAATTTGTTCATTTTTACGTCAGTGCCGAGATAGAAGCCATAAGCTACTTAAACAGATTTCTGAACCTTCATTACCTGCACAACCGACAAAGCATAGCAAAACAAATGAATGTTTTTACTCATAAGTGTTTTAGTTCATACTTGTTCTTTTGTTTGTAATGTTTAATTTATGTCCGAACAGAAAGTCATAACTTCTCAGCAAATGAATATAGTGAAACGGATAGGGTACTACCGGAAATTGATAGGCTACTTTGCTTCTTTCTCGGCACCGACTTCAAGAAGGAAAAATTATTTTATCCTTTTTAGTGCAGTTTTGAAGTCTGTTTTTATTTTCTTTTTACTTTTTTATTTTTTTATGTTTAGTGTTACATTTGTTTAAATCGATATGGGGCCACCGTGGGAGTGTCCTCTTTCAAACAAACAAAGAATCATCAAATTCGGCCAACTCGGTATAAACTTATATGCAAGCATGCAGAAATTGCGGTAGAAGTTTGTGGAAATATTGTTTAAAATATGGGTTGTCGTTGGTGGAATTTTTTGCAACTTAAATGGGACCAATGAGAGAACAGTCTCTTTCATATGAACCATAAATCATCAAGATCGGTCGACCCGTGCGCGAGTTATGCGCAGACATATATTAATAATAAAAAAAAAAAAACATGTCGAATTGATAACCGCCTCCTTTTTTTTGAAGACGGTTAAATAATACAAGACGGTACAAAAGTGTGCCCAAATGCCGCTCACGTTGTTTGCATCAACGTATATTCGCGAATCGTCTTATTCAAAAATGAAATATGCGAGGAACGTATGTAGAAATCGGCTTACTGATTCGCATGTTGATGATGTATTGAGCATGTTGCAGTTATGCAGTTATAAACTTGATCTCTGTAAAGTAGTAAAAAATTTGTCTCAATATCAAAAGTTACACTCATCTTACAACAAATGCTTGAAAATATTATATTATAGGTATAGTGTACACAATCATACGTACGTGGCTCGAGAAAGAAAAAGGTCGAGTATGGCTGCGCTAGACGACAAACTTTTCCTCAAGCCCGAAATTCCTGCCGACCGAAAACGATTGGCGACTCGCGCGAATTTCGACGAGTCACCGGCTCAAAATAAGTGTTGAAACAATGACGGTGAGTATCGAACCTGGCCGATAGTGAAAATGGCGCGAGGGGAGGGATCGTTAACGCGAAACGCTCGATTTGCGCTGAAAAAAACAGTCAGCCAAAACCGTACTCGCTCGTTTATTCGGTGCGATATTAATTGTCAAACGACGAATAAATTTGAATTCGACCGGCGTGGTCGTGTACAAAAGGAGACGAGAGAGAGAGAGGTATGCTTAATGTATCGAAACTCGATGCACAGGGTGTGCATTCGAAATGAATAAAAGATTGAAGCGACAAAACGTGAAATTGTTCGTTGGACGCTAGTGTCAGATTTTAAATTCTGAGACATTGTACATTATGCATGTTGCAGAAGAATTACGGTCAATCACCGTACATTATTTGGAACCGTTATTAAATACGGAGCGCCATCGTAGAAGACATTAGTCAGAGAATTATACATTTATTATACACGGTGATTCTGGCAATTGGAACGAGTTATAACTCCTAAAGTATTGTCTCCAACATGACCCTACTCAAATACTTTTATTCGTAGAATGTTGAGAAGAATCGATAAACGTTAAAAACAAGTAGAGCTACATTAAAAAAAAAAAAGTGCACGTGCACCGGAAAGGTGCATCGCTGCCAGTGTAATGAAAGTGGTGCAATAGGAAGATGGTACTTACTACGCCATGCAATATTGTCCTCTACCATTTTTCTCTATCATTATTTAAAAAAGAGTTACAGCCAGTCCCAATTGCCTGAATCATCCTGTATATTATTATTAGTCATAGAGCGGTGTTCATATTCAAGTCTTAAGACTTAAAATCACCTTAAGCACGGTTTTGACCAATGATCACTCTCTAATATGACTATGTATACCGCTCAGAGAATTATAAAACGTCTTATCATTTCGATGTACGCGATTATCGCGTTACACACAAAGTTTGCCTAATGTTCGTTCGAGCGCGCGCACGGAGTGCCGAAACTCGATCGCAACTTTCTCGCACACCCCGTATGTCCTCGCCAGAATGACAGAATATCTTAACGGGCTCGTAAATTTGACAGCGCTTTTCGGCGGTAATTATGCAAAGTTCCGCGATTTGTCGCCAATCGATATCGCCGTTCAAAAGGCGATCGCGCGTGCAGAGAACGTCTACGCGTCTTTTTCGTCGCACGTCCCACGACGACTGTTGTGGCAGCGCTTGATAGTCGCGAAATTTTCGTTTTTTCTCCCCTGTCCACCGCGACGGCGACGGACGAAAAAGTTGACGCGCTTTTTATCGACTCGTCGCAATCGAATGCGCATGTTGTTTGCTGAAATGTTTGACGGACGATCGTCGGAAATTTGTGGCTCCAACGACGAGCGAGACACTTATGAATAATGAAGGACGTCAAAGATTCACATACCTAAATATTGATATGCATGATAATATATGGTAACGAACGTGTATGCATATGAAGAAATTAAAGTGACGGTCAAATTAAATAAAAGATCTCACTAATCCGCAGTCAATCCAAACGTTCCGATCCTATTTGCGGATCCTCCTCCGTTGAAAACTGAGGAAGTCTGAAAGATTTAGAGGTTATTATTAAGAAAATGTCATAGAATGAAAAACCAAAGCCATTTTGTTAAGTATCGAGGTTGCAATAATTGAAAAGAAATTAATATAAATATTGATCAATTTTGTAACTTAACAATTTTGTCTGTAACGCTTACAATGTACCATTGTATTGTTAATAAATATTACAAAGAAGCCGCAAAAGAAACCGAAGAGCGTACTGTTCGAAATTTTCCAACCTCAACATCCTTGCCGCATGAACACCTAACCCAACAAACTCTCTCGTAACTTACTTCCAACGATAATACCAACACATCATTACCTTCTTGACGCATCGCCTTCAACATTTCTGCCGAAATTTTCAGTTGAACAAAATGCTCTTGCGTGCAAATATAAATCGAAGACACACATCTTGAATCTTCAGACGTCCAACTTCTTCGCATCCGTTCACCTGCATTCAAACAAATTCAAACAGATTCAAACTGCTGTTAAAAACTTTAACAATTCGTTACCAGAGGTCCCTACGTACTCAGTGAAAGCCGGAATCAGCCGGAATTCGGCTTGCACAGTCTGTATGTGCCGTGTGTTTTTTCGCCTCAATTTCTTCTGCAATTCTTCAGCTTCGTCGATTTACTCAACTCCGACCAGCTGCGACTCTTGAAGCAGCGTATTTGAGGTCGTGTCCGACATTGTCGGTCGCTTGTTTCGTTTCGGCCTGTATATTGCATTCTCAAGCAGGAGGTGAAGTTTCCTAACCTGGAATGAGCGTAGGGCAAAGGATGCGTTAAGGCATTCTGTCGTTCGTTCAGCGCGGAATTCCGTGATGCCCGACCGGCTGGAACGTCGATTATTCGTCTGACAAACATTTTCGTGTGGTTGTTCGAGCACGAAAGGCGACGACGCAGTCAGGCGTGAAAGTTTGGTGTTTACTGTTACGATGTCGAGTACCACGTGATACGTATCGTATTCGGGTGCTGATGATTATTTAATTGCCGATAGAGTAATTTGGTACATAAGAAAGGATAGCAGTGAAGACCAAAGACATTATTTAACGTTCAGAGACTTTGGGACTTCAGTT
The DNA here is from genome assembly GCA_963942575.1 of Priocnemis perturbator. Lineage (NCBI taxonomy): Eukaryota > Metazoa > Arthropoda > Insecta > Hymenoptera > Pompilidae > Priocnemis > Priocnemis perturbator. The sequence goes on from OZ012654.1 coordinate 174,332, forward strand.
GGCAGGAATTGAATGTGGGCAATAAACAATATTCTGCATGATAGTCAAAGAACAAGAAGACTAAGAATATCTGATAATTAATTGATATTAAGAAGACAGACTAGTTCGTCTGATTGGGTTCTGAAAATAAAAATCCGATAGGATCTAAGCGACTGTATTTAGTAGTCAATCGTAAGTCCAAATCAAACGGAATATGAGTTCCCAGCAAAGTCCTGCTGCTCTGCAGTCGAGTGTAGATCGTGAGAAGGTTTATACTTGGATCATCGAGCTCTCTAATCCGGAAACGAGAGAGAATGCTCTCTTTGAACTCAGCAAGAAGAGGGAAGTTGTTCCAGACTTGGCACCGATGTTGTGGCATTCTTTCGGAACAACTGCGTCTCTTCTCCAGGAGATAATTAACATTTATCCTGCTATCAATCCTGCTACGTTGACAGCGTATCAGAGTAACAGAGTTTGCAATGCGCTTGCATTGTTACAGTGTGTCGCAAGTCATCCTGATACTAGATCTGCATTCTTACAGGTACCAATACCAGAAATCCACAGCTATGAATAAATATGTGTTAGTTTGAGAAAAAAATCATTAAAGTAATTGAATGAATCAAGGTAAATATTGTTGGGTTCTGTAATCAATATTTCTATTTCCAGGCTCATGTACCACTGTTCCTCTATCCATTTTTGCATACTGTGAGCAAAACTCGTCCATTTGAATATTTAAGGCTGACCAGTCTTGGTGTGATTGGTGCCCTCGTTAAGACAGACGAGCAAGAAGTAATTACATTCTTGCTCACCACAGAAATTATCCCGCTATGCTTGCGCATCATGGAGAGTGGGTCTGAATTGAGCAAAACAGTGGCTACGTTTATTCTGCAGAAGATTTTGCTGGATGACAGCGGTCTGTGCTATATTTGTCAGACCTATGACAGATTTAGCCACGTTGCTATGATCTTGGGAAAGATGGTGCTGTCTTTGGCGAAGGATCCCTCCGCGCGGTTATTGAAGCACGTTGTTAGGTGTTACCTGAGACTATCTGATAATCCAAGGCAAGTATAGATGCTAAATATTTTGTAACTGTTTCTAATTATATACAAAGGAAAATAAATACCAATGCATAATATATTGCACTACTGCGCACGCTATATACAAATGGCAGAACATTTAAAATATTGAAGTGCTGCAACATTCATATTTGTTTTCAGAGCTCTGTTGGCACTTCGACAGTGTCTACCGGACCAGCTACGCGACAACACGTTTGCAACTTGTCTTCAAGAGGATGCATCCACTAAACATTGGTTAAATCAACTTCTCAAGAACCTGGAAGCTGGTCCGCCTGGTCCTCCCACACAGCCAGGTCAACAGGACCCAAGGGCCATCGGCATGTCACCTCTGACATCCTAGGTGGACCGTTGAAGCGGGCTGTAATAAGATTCTGACAAAAAGACGGACGGAAAAACTACGTATTTATACGCATTGTGCTGTGATGTTTGATTGCGGGACATTGGAGATCAAAGTATGTGTATAGCGGTTTGTACATATATATGTTAACGTGTTAAGGTATACAAGAAGATATGAGATAAAGTCGACGATTTAAGCCGATCGATGTCAATCGAAATTTTCAACGAAACGCCGTTAATTGGCCTGTGAGCTACATGGTCACTTGAGAGTTTTTCGCAATTTTTCGTAATAAAATGTACTCCCAGGTGGAGGTCAAGCTTACCTATCGCAAGAAGATCTCGGGTGTCCGCGGAGCCTTAGGTCGACTTAGCGGTGAAACTAATCTGTACGCAGTCATGCGTCACTTAATTCGCTCGACGTCTGAACCACATATACGTTTGTGGTCCCCCAGCGGGACGTTATCGCTGATATAATTGAATTTAAGGGGTGCGTGTACACAGCATCTTGGCTATTTAGTTGATACAGGTGCACTACAGTCCCATATATCTGTGCTAAGTATGCAATGTTCGCTTAACGTCCTATTCCCCAGACGCTAAGTGGCGCATGCTTGTATCAAACCTGAGGATAAGAACTGTATGATAATAGGTAAGGAATGTCAATTAGGGATAGGGAGTAACGTTGATGGTGTCGGGATGCAAATCAACGACACTTGTACATATCTGTATGCTCATAATCTAGCAGTTAAGCAAACTTCTCTTTGTAATCTGTTGTGTTCCGACGTTTCGAATGTTACACGTTGAAGTAACTCGACGTGTGGTTCGTTCCGTGCAATTGGCATGGAACGCGAAATATTTTATATAGAATATTTGTGAAGCCTGACGAATTACCGGAATTCGTAGTACTCGATTATGTGGCGTAGGTGTACATAACGAGTTTGAGTCAGAGAAATGCATAATGTTCGTTGAAGTAGGAGAAGCCTGTCAATAAATAAGAATAAATAAATTTGAATTGAAAGAAATTCATAACGTCTAACAGACTAGTTGAAGTTTCAGAACAAATCTAGCCGTAAGACATTTTTAACGTTCCACGAGTCGATCGAAACTTCGCGCTAAGCTCGCGAACGAAGTTGACTGGAACATACGTAATGCGTTCGCGAGTAGAGAGACGACGGGCACAGACCACGTTTCAGCTTTTGCTGTCGATTACGAGTCGCGACCTGTTTACCATTGGATCGTTCAGCGAAGAATGCCGGGGTTTGACTTTAGAGCCGCTAAGTCCCGGTGAATAGAGAAGTTTAAATGTGAAAGCCAAGGCTAAAGTTTTTTTACGTTCGTCGAGGGTTGGCCTGTGCCGATTCTCAACACACGATATCAGTTCATAAAAGATATACGATGGTGTGTATCGCTACAACTTGTGAAAATACAAACCAGCCGGTCGAAGAATACGTGCATTGGAATTGACAAAGGTTGTGCGTTTTATACTACAATATAACGGGCTCGCGGTGTGCAGCCATCGATTACAAATTCCACGTTCGATAGAGATTTAAAATGGCGATGCTTCTGGAAGCAGTGTCTTATTACGCGAAACATGAATTTGAAGTGCAAAAGGAATGTTTTAGTGTACAGCATGAAATGATCGATGCCTAATGCCTTTTATTCTGGCAAGAGCATAGTGTTGTATGAGAATTATATTACCCGGTATTTTTTATATTCGTCCATTGGACCGTGAAATGACTGTATTCTTGTTACCTGCAATTGGTTAGATTTGTTGAAATTTTCTTTCCATCGCATACGTCGATGTAGAAAAATATATGCTTCGAGGAATTTAAAGCGATCATTTCAATTACCTTATTCCTATATTAAAAGACAGTTATATTGTAGGATAAGTTTTCACAATCTTTACATTTGAAAAGTAACCCGACTGCATAACCCGGGGTAATCTAGAGATTCAAACAGAATCTATGTAAATCCTAATGTAAAATCGAATCCTCTTCGAACCCGAAGAGTAATGTAATTACGTCGCATTGTACAATAATTCTAAAGAAAAAACAAAAAAAAAATACACCGAATGTTTCTTTCTTAACTAACCCACGCCTCACGTCGATTTATTTTCTCCCCAGCCTTCTTCGAGTCTTTAATCTACTAATAAACGAATCTCATTTAAAAGAACGTAAAGAAGGATGGATTACACAGTCCAGTGATCGGCAGCGTCGACTCAGGACGAAGTTTATTAACAATTCGACGTCCGCTGGCCGTCCGAAACTTTTCCGTCGGTTCTGGCTTTAAGCTCGGTGCCGTTCTGAAAAATAGAAATAAATATCTCTGAAGAAGGGAACGCTTCATCGTCAAAGAACATCGACGGCCAATTTAAGTTTCGCCGAAGTTTCCCGATGATCGACGTGCTGTCCATAATTTAACAGTGGCCTTATAATTAATACCTACAGCTTCCACGACAGTTCTATGTTAACACGATGCAAGCGGAATGACCGCGTGAAAATGCTTAGACAATCGAACATTATATACGGATGTGTGACATATTGTTGGAACAAATGGTAGCTCAAGTCATACCACTGGTGCGTTAACGGGCGACCGAAGGAAACAGTGAATGACCGGCGTGTAAAGTCTCTTGTCGCCCGGCTTGTACTTATTGGGTCCCGTGATCCAAGACACCAGCAGTCCGACCAGAATCGCCGTCAGGAAACCGACCCACGTGTACCAGAGGTAAGACATCCGATAGAGGAAGAACGGATTCTCCCTGAAAATCAGAGAGCAAAAAATAAAAACCAATGACCAAAAAAAAAAAAAACGAAAACAAAAAATATAAGAAATAAGACGAATTTTGTTTGTCTCGCCCACGAGATGTCGCTGCGAACCTTTCGACGTGCTCGACCTGGAGGGTGAGATTGGCGACGGTGCTCTTCAAGATGTCGGGACAGCCCTCGATGCTGATCGGCTTCTCGGGAAAACGAATTTGCCCGCTGGAGATCGCTGCCTGCGTGCCGAACGATATCCAGGCGACGAAGTTCACGCTGATCAAGCCGCCGACCAAGGCACCCTGACGACGATCAGCACTCCGAACAATTATTTCGAGTCGTCTCGAATCGTTTCGAATTACGGACGATGGTCACTCACCGTGGAATTTGCGAACGGGAAGAACATACCCAGCGTGAAGATTCCTAGGAGCGGGCCTGCTGTTATGCCGGACAAGCTTTTTCCCGCCTAAAGAGTGTGAGAAATACTGGTCAACTAGCCTGACGCGTGTAGATTGAATATTTTCAGCGATAAAGTCGTATCGCTGAGTCGTTATTTATTTATTTATTACTACTGACGGGTTCTCACTCATTTGAACGATGAATAGTGTACACAGAGACCGAGCCTAACCTAACGTAGTCTAACCTAGCCTAACCTAATGAAGCAAGAAATACATGATGAATTAAGATACTGCAGTAGAGAGAAATAAAACAACAAACAAAATACCATAAAATAATGTAAAATAACATAAAAAAGCAAAATACCGTATAACGGCAACAGAAGACATATAATAGCCTGATTCATAGGACAAGCAGAGGGGAAATAACAAGAGATGAAATGAGATGAAATGAGATGAAATGAGATGAAATGAGATGAAATGAGATGACGTGAGATGACGTGAGATGGGATGACACGAGATATCAGTGTCTTAGGAATTTGTATATAGAATGTGGTAAAGTTTCGAGATACCTGTATGAGACCGGTAAGTTTCTCAACTAAAAACACTAGACCCACGCAAACGATGCCGATCACCACGACGAGAGCCTTCATTATTCGACTGGCACCGACGTTCGACATCGGCTTCCTTAAGCAAGGTTTCACCATGTCCTCGTATATGACGCCTGACATGGAATTCAATCCGGTTGACATCGTGCTGAAAATCGAGAATACATCATTGTACAGCGTCCATCTTCTCGTTCTATTAAGGACGCGTTAAAATTCAGTTGGAACTGCTTAATTACACTGTCCAACGAGTTTTAACTTTTTTTAGACGTTTCAACTGCTGTTATAAAAGATTCTGATAGATTTCTACGCTCTAAAAAGGAATTTGAAACACGTTTTCCTCAGTCTTGCCAAGTTTTTTTTTAAAAATTAAGTTTAGAAAAAAAAAACGAACTATTTTCAACTTTGAACAACAATTGCGTCGAAACCGTAGAAGCTAAATATCTAGATAGATTCTTATCGATTGCGCAAGATTCAACGGACTTATCCGTATAATGTGGTACAAGTCACTTTTGCAAAATGAATGTACAAATATGTTTAAATGTTCATCGAAGCTGACGACACACGTCTGGTGCACCTGTTGTTCGACACTTTTTTTAAAACGATTATCGTAGAAAAATGTCTGCTCGTTTGCTCAGTGTAATCAGAATCCACGCCAGACCCACCAATGTGACAAAAATTTGAGAAAAGTCTTTTAAAAAGGAGTTGTCTCGCCAACTTCAACCAATATTTAAACACATTCACATGTTTATATTGCGAAACTGACCTATGCCATTTTTTTTCAGAAAAGTAAGCTGAATGATTTGCCACCAATAGTAGTGGTCTATCTTTTATACATTCCGTGCAATTATTGTTCAAAGTTGAAAAAAACCCATCTTTTTTAATTTACATTTTTCGAAAACTTCGGGTTTAGACCATGAAAGTCTACAACAATCACCTAACAGATTTTAAAACGGAAAGTACGTGTTGGACAGTGTTATCATTGATACAGAACGACAAGAATAACAATATGCTTCGGACGACCGTTCTCTGAGAGACTGAGTGGCAACAAAGGTCAGCAAACGTTCGGTCCCCCGCGGACTTTCGACATTCCGTCGCGTAATTCACCGAACGAATCCCAGAATTCCCTCTGACGCAAAGCGTTGTTTTTCTACTCCTAGTTTGCGGCGCAATTTTCCTGAGAGTGCCGTCAGCCGGAAAACATGTTTGCCGACCGTGTGGCCTGCCTTTCTGCGTACACAGAAAGCGTGCCGACGTTTCGTTCGGATTAGAAGTGAACTGAAAACTGACGAAAACGAGTGCAAACTGTTCCGAATTAAACTATTCACGCGCTGCCTCTCACTGATTTTCCGCCAACTCAATATATAACCGTCAACAATTTCTGATGGCCCGGTGTTGTTTGCATGTTTGTCGGAGATTACCTGAGCGCGGCACTGAACACACCGGAAACGAAGAGTCCCGGAAGTCCTGGTATTGACGAAGCCATCTCCATCACAAAGTACGGCAGTAGTTGATCTGCCTTCCGTATTTGCTATAAACGTACAGTTATCGTCACCAGGATCACTCGTTTGACAAGAAAATCAAACAACTTTTTCTTAACAAAATATTCCTATTTAACTTCACCGTAGTTGAACTTTGACTCAGATTTTATGAAATCAATTAGTTTCGTATCATACGTATAAATAAATAAATAAATCAAATTACTACCAATTATTCCAGTTCACTTCATTATAATTTATTTATTTCTTTACCTATTTATCCGTGAATTTCTCTAAATCTTGACGTACATCAAAGAGAGTCATCCGTACGAATAAATCAAATTAAATATTAAAACCTCGAATGTAATACAAGGTAACACGATAACGCGTCTCACAAAGAACGAAAGTGGTGGCGCACCGTCTCAAAATGAAATTGTGCTTACGCCGCGGAAGCGCGAATTAATTACGCCCGAAACCGACCTTTGTACCGCGTCCGTCGACTCGCGCTTTCTCCTTAATCGAATTATGCCCATCAAAACGCGCAAGACCTACCAATTCGCTGGACGGACGGGTCGTCTACAGTCTCATTCCGAATATTCAATTCCGCGAGACGCGACCCGTTATTATCATCCCCCGTAATTCCGTTAATTTCCTCGAGCCCCCTCGCGACTCTCACGATCGTCATCACTCGCTCGCGTTTCCCACGTTTTCGCGACACCTCACGTCATGCTTCTCCACGCCTCGTGCCGTAGCATTTACGTCTCACCTTCGTCGTCACCGGATCGCACTCGTGGAAGGCGGCGAAAATGACGATTCCTGTGTAGCAGCTCAGCGAAACGATGCTCACTATGCCAACGGCCATTATCATAATTGTCCTGGGCATAAAAGAGATTGAATAAGTGACCGTCGTTCGTTCGTCGCTGTTTTCCACCCGACGTCGTTTCATGAGAAAATGCACGGAGAACGTAACGTGTTTTGATGCATGCATTGAACAGATTCTTCTAATGAGAGTAGTCTGTGTTAGTTCATTATGGGTCATTCCACGCCGAACCGATCGCTGGCGGTATGTGTTCTCATTTTTGTGAAACTAATATGTCGTAGTCTATCTGTGTATATAAAAGAAGGTGTCCTGGCTGACTCCCTTATATAATAATTGAAACAAAATCTCGAAAAAAAGATGCGCGAAACGTGTCTGATCAATCTTGGTTAATGTTTAAACATGTTTGTAAGTTCAAATTGTAAAAGTACTTTATATCATTTTATTCGAAAAAGTCTGGAGAATTTTTTGCAACAAATGAAAATTGTCTAACTTATATACCTACGGCCTGATTGTTGTTCAAAGTCTGAAAAAGGCTGTTTTTTTCAAAATTCAATTACTCAAAATCTCGAGCCAATTTTGGAAAAGGGGTTTCACATTCGGGTCAAAATTAATCGAAATTAACTATTTTCGTTCAAAAGGCAAATTTAGTGCTGTTCAGTGTTGTCAACGCGCAGGCCGAGCCTGCGGTACATATATACGTATATATGTGTGTATATCTCGTGCGTATAATCGTATTCTACGTTAAAAAAAGCAAAACTTTTGTTTAGAACATTTTTCTGTAAATTCTATATCTATAATATATAATATATAGGTATAATATATGTATATACACATATAATATATGAAATCGTATTTAATATTTTATAATATACAATAAATATGGAATTTACAGAAAAATGTTCCAAGCAAAAGTTTTGCATTTTGTAATGTTGAATATGATTTCGAAATAAAAAGTAGAGGTTTATGATTAAGAAAAACAAGATGACCTTGAAGTAACCTTGAAAACGCCACCGCATCGAAAAGCTAATAGTGCCATTTCAGTTTCCACTCAAAATAGTAAAGGGCACATGCCAGCTGGATTTTTTAAAATCATGTGTTTACGAAATTTTTTACCGTCTCAACTTACATGGGACACCCTGTATATATACATAATTATATCAGTTATGTTCATTATACGATGATCTATTGGCATGAATTTTATATCCCCGAAATTACTTCTTTGAGATAACATGGGTCGACATTGTGCTAATTATAAATAGTTCATTAAACCCAAAACAAACATTAAAAATGAATGCTATGCCGTAGCAAAGCACGGGTATCAAGCTGGTATGTGAAGTAATGATAAGTTTAAGTCATGATTTAACTGGCTTCGAGGTTATTAGCAATGATAATTTAAACTCATCATTATTTCACAAAGACTACAACATATTACAATGTCATAAAAATCGGAAGACATTGCTGATGACCATAATGCTTTGCATTGAGAATCCTTGACAATCGAGCAGACGAATGATCGAAAAACATCCTGTATTTGAATACGTGCGTATAAACGTTGCGCAAATGTTACGAAAACGATCAAAATGCAATTACATGCGTTTTAAGTAGTACAAATTTAATACGGTCAGACATGCATATACCTAATAAGCGGTTAATTTCGTCAATTAAAGTTGACATTTCTACGAAAACTAAGACATAGAAACGTTTCAAAGGATCCGCTTTATAATCGTAACAACTCGAAAAATGAGAATTATTCGTTAACAATATCGATGAAGAGCTCACACGTTGGACTTCTTCAAGTTCGGCATGGCCAGACATCGTTGAACCATAGCTTGATTAGCGGAACAAGTTGCCAGCCAATTTAAATAATTCCCTACGACTACCGTCCAGAATGTGTGTCTAACCGTTGGATCTGGATTCATACTGCAAGACACATGTGCACGTTGATTGAAATGACTCTAATATTACATGAAATTGAGCAGAAAAACTGTCGGCCAATAAGAGCCGCGTTGCATATAAATTGTACTGCGTCAGAGTGTAAAACAGTTACTTGAAGAATTCTATTCGTCCGGTGTCCGCATTTCTCTTCCACACCTCCGCGAATCCGCCAACCTCTGCCGTTCCCAATGCCGCAACCGCGATCACACCACCGAACATCACGATCGTCTGAATGGTATCTGTCCACACGACGGCTTTTAGGCCGCCCTTCCCGAGTAATTCATTTAAATTCACTCATTTCGACATCGTTACACTCCAATCTTTCGGCACCTTCGACTCAAAGTCGCTCGACTCGAGTGCTCTCCCAGCCAAACGAAATCTCGACATTACTCCAAACTTCAAGCACACACATACAGGGTGGCCCAGTACTTTCCCGTCAAACTTAACCGACACATTTTACAAGCAACAATAAGACGAAAATGAAGTACACGAAATTAGTAACGCAACATGCATTCATAATAACGGAAAACATTTTGAAATAGAATCTTAAGTGACTTCAATCAACCACACTAGTCGATCATCATTTCATATTTTTGCTTACAACTTTAGAATAGAACATCTAAGAGCCTATGTTACCATGACATTTTTGTCTTATGTTTGAAAGTTTGGCGGAGAAAAAACTGGAACACCCCGTATGTCCATGTGAACGTGAAGCATAAACAAATAAAGACCGCGAAGTTCGAAAACGAAATCTGAACATTCGCAAACAGTGAAGTTGAACAAAAGTGGAATATCAGAGAGTCCCTAAGCAGTGCCAATTTTGCTATGTTAGAACGGTTACGATCTTACGAAGCAGGATCGTAGTGCACGAAATCACGTTAAACAAAGTCAAACGCCGACAGGAGGGTAGTCGGGGGACCGTGAAAGCACTCGGAACGACCCGAGACGACTTGAGACGACATCCCAACACTCACCAGCGTCGTGTAGAATATGCATACGGCGCACACGAGGAGGGCGATCATGTGGAGGTTTATCCCGGTCACTTGATTAAACGCTAGCGCCGGCACGTATATCACCAACGGTATGTAAAGCAGCTGCAAGTGCAAGTGCACAAATTGCCCGGAGTGTCAAATTGCCCTCTCTCTACGTTCCGCTTCATACGCCTTCGTACATACAAGCGCACGGGCGAACACAAGCGCACGGACGCGTACAGGGCGATCCAAATTACGTTTCCAACCTGGAACAGTTTCTTGCCTCCGGCAGGGTGCAAGAAAATGTCTCCCGGGAAAGGGTCGTACGGTTTTGCGCGACAATTAATTTCGTTCATGCTGCTGAAGACAGTATACGATTTTTTTTTTTTTTTTTTTTTTTTTTTCGAATTAGGAAGAAGTCGAAGATATTCTCGAAAAGGCTCAACTTCGTTTTAGAAAGTGTCATTTTTTTGGGCTTTTTTTATTTTTTGATGGAGCATCGAAACGTCAACAAGCTTCCCATATAACTTTTTTTTAGGAAATGGCTCCTTAAAAAGTTACGAATTTATTTGTGAAACATACGAAGTTAACACTGATTACTGTATTTTCCAACACACGTAATGTTGGAGATTGAGGTGTTAGTCGATTGATTGTTTGTTTTGTTTCTGACGACCGCTGAGCCTTCTGTGTTATTATTTGAAAGCAAATAAAGTGACGCCTGTACTTTCAACTGGAGTCATTTGCCACAATTAGGAGATTTTTATATATTTTTGCACGCCGAAGGCGCGTCAAGCGTTGCGCTCGGACGCTAGCGCATTTCAAAACAAATAAAGTGACGCCCTGTACTTTCAACTGGAGTCGTTTTACGGGGAAACGAAACGAAATCGTAACAATAGTTCTTGACGAATAACTCCGAAACGAAGGTCGATCCCCTATTGCATGTATCGGAAAAGATCGTTCAGAATGTGGAATTAAACGTATCGTATGTCTCACAAATAAATTCGTAACTTTTTAAGGAGTCATTTCCTAAAAAAAAGTTATATGGAAAACTTGTTGACCTTTCGATAATCTATCAAAAAAAAAAAAATAAATAAAACGCCCAAAAAATTACACTTTCTGAAACGAAGCCTCACCCTCGAAAATATTCTTATCGTGAATATGGTAAAGATTTTTTGTATCATCCTGTAGGCAGCCATGCGTACCTGATTGTGTTTATAGGTTATGTATCGGACGAAGGGTATCAGGGAACGAAGTTAAAGAAACGTGCGTACTGCAGGAAACGCTTACCATTTTGATCACGAATATTGTCGATCCCATCAGACGTACGATGTGGTTGAACCTTAGCTCCAGGTACTGAAAGTTTCGTTTAGGTGTAGAGAGATCGATTTGTAGGAGGCTACGATAGGAATGTCTTGTTGCGATATTACGTGGCAATAAGTTGCATTAGCTTGTCTCTAACGCTGACAGACAGTTCTTGCTTTCATCGTTAGGTTTCAATTTCTTTTCTCAGCCTGTTTCATTCTCTCGCTTTGAGCTGCTCGAGTTCAAAGCTCACGTACCTCATAGGAAGACGTGATCTGGAGGCCGTAGAAGACCGGAAGATAGACCACGGCCATTGTCAGAGAAACGACCATGTCCGCGATCACGATGGACCACAATTGAGTTCCGTAAACGTACATTTCGGCGGGAAGTCCTAGTATGGCAATGCCGGATATGTAGCTGAAATTTGAAAGAGGGCACGTTCTGTTAGAGTAAAGAAATTTTAAGGAGGAATCGGACAGACTATCTGTTCAAAAGTTAATGTCACACGGTGAAAACGGTAGTGCATGTTTAGTATGAAGAAAGGTGTGATTAACCCTTTCGCTACGGACACCGACTATAGTCGGCGGACGCGAGACGTGCTGTGGGTACGGATGCCGATTATAGTCGGTGTCCGCGAGACGTGCTGTGTGTACGGGTGCCGACTATAGTCGGTGTCCGCGAGACCAGACAATATACCTACGTACATTGTGGGTATTCTGAAATTTCAGAATTTTTATGTTTTTCTTTATAATATGACGAAACAGTTGTTACATAACTCTTAAAAAAGTATACATACAAGACAATTCCAAAGTGCCATTGAAAGACGTAAGTGCGAACATCGAAGACTACCGATGCGCAATGTGCACACTGCGCGGCGCGGTGCCCCGTTCAGTGGCGCTACTCTCGCGGAACGGACTGCCGTAGCGAAAGGGTTAATACGTGATTGGTACTCCATAAGATTCACTTTCCATTTAAAATCATTACGGTAGAAATTATCATTATTCGGTAACATAGCACAGAGTTTATGATAGTGACTGTACAACTGCTGAATTTTATGAAAAAATAACTTTAATTGCAATTTCTCATAAAGAGACCGTGTTAAATTAATAAATGATTATATTGTACACTGTGTAGTTGAGAATTTTGAAATTTTTGATGCTCCTTTGCTACATTAAAATACATCATCCCTCCAAATTTCAAGGATTTCTGTGATTTTTTCATGTGCTTCCAATTGCTCCTTGGTGAGACAATTTGGCCAAAAGTTAATGTCACGCGGTGAAAATGCATACATATTTACATATGTGGATAAGGTAGTGTTTGTTTAACATAGACAAAATGGATGATTAATATGTAATTGGTGCTACAAAAGACTGACTTCCCATGTCAAATTACCTTTACGGTAAGAATTACCAGTATTCGGTAGCACAGCACAGAATTTATGATATTGACTGTACAACTGCTGAATTTGATGACAAAAGAACTTTAATTGCAATTTCTCATTAAGAGACCGTGTTAAATTAATAAATGATTAAGTATATTGTAAACTACGTAGTAGAAAATTTATAAATTTTTGGATGCACCTTTGTTACATTAAAATACATAATCCCTCCAAATTTTACGAATTCCTGCGATTTTCTTATGCGTCTCCCGCATGTATTTTCCCTATGCCCCACTTCCGTGTCACGCAGTCTTCGGAAGCAAGCATATACGGTTGAACGCGTTGAACTCATATCGCGACCTCGATCAGCGAGCGAACGATTGCACGTCGAAGTTGGTTAGCCGCGGATTGTTTGATCCCGGTTATTTCGTAGGAGCGCGAACGGGAATGTCAAGTTCGACCGCCGACTGCAGGCTACGGCGCACACGAGTTAGAGTTCTCCTTGAATTTCGCGAGTTCGCAGTTCGCTCTCGTCGACTTCGAGTTTCGTGACTGCCGATCTGCACTCGGCCTGGCGTGACTCTGCTGAGAATTGATTCCGTCGAAATTGACTTCTGCCCCGCGTACTTACGACTTCTTTTTTTTTTCTTCTCACGTAAACCTGAAGAACTTTGCTCGGTCCGGTTAATTGACGTCGAGTATCGGAATAATTGCTGATGGACCTCGTCGGACGTTCGACGGATAGAATGATTGGGACGAGCGGACGACTGAACTTATTCGTGCAAATTATGACGTATGCTCCGGTAACATTCTTTTTCGCAAAGACAATGTTATCGGGGCGTGTGCAAGTCTGACAATTCTGACATTGACGTCGAAGGTGCAGAATTGATCGATCGCGCATATTCTAATGTCATCGATATACATCATACCGAATCTGCATATCACAACGTCATCGACACGCAGCTGATCAAGCGAATCTGCATAACACAGTGTGACATATACGCTACATCCAACATCGATCGAATCGACTGACGATCTTGTGCATCGACGAACGAACGATGTTATCCTCTTTCCGCGGCTCTATTCGCATTTGTGTTAGCATCTCACCTCGTTCATTTTGTTATTGGCCATTATTCGTTATGCCTTTGTTCTTTTTATATTTTGGCTATTTTTAAGGTGTATCACTACTCCCACTTTTCTCATTCTTTAGTATTATCCTTTTCGCTCGCGTTACTCTCTAGTCATATTCTCACCTAGTTTCTACATTTAGTTTTTAGCCGCAGAATTTCTTTTGTAAATATACTGCTACTTTTTCATTTCTTCTTTCTTCTCTGTTTGAATTTCCAGTCCCGTTTTTCCATGTGTCTTAAATTTAAGTCTTCTATCTCCTCTTGCTTCATGCTTTTGTACAGTTTAATTATTCTATGTTATTTCTCCTTTTTTTTCTGTATATTATAGTTGTTACCATTTGTTTTTAATGTATTCTAATCTTATTGTTAGTGTAAAATGGGTGCGTACTAAGGATGTTCGATTCCGATTAAATTGTTTGAAAAATCGATTCATTTGGTCCAAAGATCGATTCTTGGGTAGCTGATTTTTTTGAAGAATCGATTCTTTTCCCCAAAAAATCGATTTTTTTTATATGGATTTGCTTAAGAGAATCTACAGCATTTATTGTTCAGCACTACAGTCAACGTCTTCAGAAGCTCATTGCATAGTGTAATTGGCACTCGTAGTTTAGTGTAGGTTAGGATTAAACGTGTGAGAGTTAATAATTTCTTTTTGTTTCCTTCCTCTTTTTTTGTTATAACTTTGTTATATTTTTTGTTATATTTTATGCAATTGTTGTTCATTTCTCTATTTTTTTGCGGCATCCATGACAAAATGTTCCTTATTTGCTGCATACTAATTGGTTTACACCCGTAAATAAAACAAAATAAATATAAAATTCGGATTTGGATTCATCCAAGATTGATTCTTTTATTTGGATTGTTTAAGAGAATCTGCAGCGTTTATTAATTTTGAACTCGATTCCTTACTCCAAAATATAGATTCTTCCAAGATCGATTCTTTTATTTGGATTTCTTAAGAGAATCTGCTGCGTTTATTATTCCTGAACTTGAACTCGGTTCTATACTCCAATAAAATATATGCTTCACCCCAAAAAAACAGATTCTCCCAACATCAATTCTTTCATTCGGATTTCTCAACAGAATCCGCAGCGTCTATTATTCCTGAACTCGTCCTCGATTCTTTACCTCGAAAAAGTCGATTCTTTGTCTCCGACTTTTTTCAGAGAATCGCATCTGACGTCTCAAAAAATCGATTCCTTCCACAGAATCGAACATCCCTACTGTGTTCCCATATAACTGTTACGTCCCCGGACGTTAACGTTCAAGAAATAAGAGTTACAAGTAATATAAAACACCTACGTGGTATACATTATATGAAAAGAAACTTAGGCCGGCTCTTTCTCGTGACGTATTATCACTCCTATAGATCATTGTAGACGTAGTTGAGGGTTAGTTTATTGCATAGAAGAAACCGAAGAGCAGTTTAGTCGTGAAATTTTAGAGAATAAGCAAAATGAAGATAGGGAGAGCTCAAGGGCCCACACACGGGAAGACTTAGTCACCGAACTTCTTCAATCATCCCTTTGTCCGAGCCTTTGGGTTGAAGTCAAGACGAGAGATGTTTAGAGGGTGGATAGTTCGAACGCATCGGCGGTCGTCCGTGTGCACTTTTGAAAAACGCGTTCACTTCGATTTTGTCCTTAAAACCGTTCAGTTTAAATACACTACAGTACGACTCGTCTCTAGATTTACATTCATTTATAATTATGCCGAGATCATTATATTTAATTTAAACCGTTCCGAATCATTGTTCATTTCATACGATAGCCTAGAAAGAACCCGTGAACCTGTAAAACTGTCAACATCATAGCCCAACAAATTCTTCTAAAACATCTTCGACCAACTGCAAGTGAGTACCGATCATCGATTATAAATATTCTCCGATTGATCCCTCAATCCGAATCAGCACCCTTAACCCAGCTTCTTTATCGTGTCTGCCCCCAGTAAAACTTCGAGATGACGGTTGACTAAAAGCAGACATTGCGTACGTGTCTCGATCAAGGTCAGGTGCGTGCAATTGTTATTTAACCGAACGAGAGAATTCGCCAAGTCCGTATCCATATCACCTATTTCGATCCTATCTCCATTCGCAACGTAACACAACAAAACAAAGAAAAAACAAAAAAAAAGTCTCGTCAAACAAATTTCCTCCGCATACGTCCGATCTCCGGAACACACGCCTGTCCCACCAGTCAATCAGCCTGCATCCGAGCGCTCTCGAGCACTAGCCCGAAAGATTTGCACGCGACCCACCGTCCCAATAATTTCAACAATTTCTCCTTCTTATGCCGCGCGCAAGCACGTGTGCCCGCGCTGGCCATTAATAATTCGAATTACAAGTAGGGAGAGCCTTGACAGTCAATTGAGGCGAATGTCGCCACAATGCCGCCCTACGCTTCCGCCACGGGGAAGCACGTTCATCGAACGTGTGCATTCCTTCCCGTTCCCAACGACGACGCCAAGCTACTACATACTCCGCTGCAGACGGATTCGGGTCACCGGGTCATCTCTTTCAGCCTCTCCCCGTCTCGCTCCGTCCCATTCTCATGTCAGGCGGACTCTCGTCGTCGTCGTCGTCTTCATTGCTTCCTGGTTCGCTTTAATCGCGCCGGATCTAGTGTCATGCGATGTAATGCCGCGGCGGCGTGCGATGACGCGTGACGTAACGCGTGATGTAATGTGTTGCATTCGACGTCGGGGTTGAACGCTGTCGGGGGACCGTGGCACAGTGGGACGAAACATAGGAAAGTTGGGACATAACGACTGTCACGGTTACATGATAAAAATGCAGTGTGTCAACTACTAATATTAACGAAATCTCATTGTATTATGGTCCTTCAATATGCGTCAGATTATTTTATTGTTAGAATTTTATTCTATTTCACGAAACATATTATATAAATAATATACAATATTATGTTCCAGTAAGTTGAGAGGTTACGTTTTATTCCGGACAGAAAATGTTATGTATTTTGCAAAGCGGCACGAAGCGGCATTTAAATTCTTGTCCAAAATGTAGAAAAACTCTTTCTCAATATCATAAAACCATTAAAACTTTACCCAGTTTTAAACATTTTTCTATATAAGTGATTTTATATGTTTCTGTAATATAATCTAATTGTTACAATAAAATGGTCCGACGGACATTGAATGACTATAAAACAATAATATTTCATTAATATTTCTGCTAGATATAATGCATTTTTATTATATTCGATCGATGGTTCGGCAATCGTTCGGCAATTTTCGAAAACGCCTTCAACATAAGAAAGTTCGGACATAGCAAATGTCGATGCGCGCCGTTTGGGCAGGCAACTCGATGTCTCCATTTGTCGACCGTCGATCGAATATAATAAAAATGCATATGTGGGTGCGTGCGCGTGTTTAGGAAATTTTCGTCCGCCTCGTCACGAACTTCTCCCTTCTCATTGTCAGCTTTCACTTCTGTTGGGGACTCATCTTCTTAGGCATCTCTGACGGAATTTTGCTGGTGTTTTGTTTGGTTGACTTTGGTTTCGTAAATTTGTATGTCTCGGGTTTCGGAATGTCATTGTTCTTTCTTATTCCTTATTATTGGTATGTTAGTTATGTTACTATTGCTTCTTATTATTATTTCTCTAGAAACAAAAAAATGTATATATATATATATATATATATACATAAGCAAAAGAAAATTGTGTGTGAATAGAATTGGAAGTCTAAAATAAATTAAATTTAAATAATAAAAAATTAAAAAGAAATTTATGTAATAATGACGAAGAACAATTGTTACAGAGTTGAACGGTTATTGAGCCTTAGCGTTCACGTGAGGTCGTAGCAAAATTTGCTAACATTAGTCTGAGAAATAAAGGGTGCCTAATAGAAGATTTCGTAAAATTAAAGTTAAAAAGTGAGACTAACTCCTCGCTATTTGCCGAACAATTTAGGATTATATTTTGCGAAAGTCATATACAATATCGGGCGTCTATGTTCCAGAATGTTGCGTGGGGGGTAAAGTGAAAGGTGCACAGGATGGAATGACGTGTATTTATGGTTTTGAGAGGACTTCGCGGATTATGCTGGACATTTTTCAATTGTGAACGGGGGCGGATATAATCTTGAACGGTGCAATGTATCACTGCCGGTTGAACGTGTCATGTGATTCGTGTGTGCTTGAGCGCGATGACAGTTGAGCTTAAAAGTGCATTTAACGCGTGCGTTACATATCCACCTCGATGCTCTCGTTGCTCGAACACGACAAAACGAAACTCTGCTTCACTGATAACTTCGTAATTACTTTCACACACCGGATGGCTGTTTCAAAATTAAGCGTCGACCGAACGCAATTTTGACTTTCGCACCTATTCGGACCGATGCATACATTTGTCCTGGTGATCATAAACATGGTCTAAGTGAAAAATACAATTTGTCGTTTAATCCCGGTAATATAAATCGATGCGACGAGAAACGAGTAAAAGTCAGATACGACAGATTTGTTTTATTGACACCTCTTCCAAAGCTACGAGCGCATTTTATTATTGCGGAAAATTAAAGAGTCGAATAAATTTCTTCATATTATCAAATGAAGTCATTTATTGCTTTTTACAGACATCGCAATTTGTGCCACTGACAATAGGATCCACGACAGGATCGAAACGTCTGGTATTTGATCGCACAACGTAGTTTTGGATTTTTCTCATTTTTTTTTCTTTCATTTTCCACATTGTCTATTACGCTCGTTATGATCCGTATAATTTAATTTTTCTGCTTCTAATCTTATTTTGACCTTACCTGGCAATCAAGGACATGCTAATGGGAAGAATGGACATGTTCTGCCCTCCAACCAGATACTCCCTTACGGCGTCCGGATTCTTTCGCGACTTATAGGCCTGATAAACGCCGACCACCGCGGAAACTCCCAACATTCCCGTGAACACGATGCAGTCGATCAGATCAAACGATCTGGTCGGCGTGATGCCCTTCTGATTCAGCTCGGGATCCATGCTACTTCTCTTCAATCTCGATCGACTCGATGCCACTACAACTTATTCTATTTATCACTTCCTCGAACTCTCGTCACCAACTTCTGTCATGTCTTCAACAATTCATTTCACGCGTCCTCTCTCGCAAGCACGAATTTATTCGAAACCAAGACTACACTTCAGCGTGTGATAAATTTTGAAAACTGACAAGACTATGACTTTCGCATGTTCGACCGTAGATACTTCGAGTGCACTCGATCCGTTATTTTGAGAAGCGGGAGATTCTGAAACATGACACATCGGCACGGAGCACCAGTCGAATTTGACTTATTCTTCGATTTACGCGAATTTTGGTCGGATCGAATTATTCGCGGATCATTGCCCGTTTCCCCGGATCGACGAACGATCGAAGTGGCGATCGAGGGTACGATCGATTGGCTCCCCCGCGCTCGCGCATGCACTCGAATCCGAGCCGATCAACTCGAGTTTGAGCGAACTCGAGACGAGCCGTCGACTGAGAAGTAAGTTTAAGCGTTGCAGACGTCCGAAGGGGACGATTGAATAATTGCGGAGAATCTGCCGTCCCACACCGCCGCCGCGGATCCCGCAATTGTTTCAAATTGTCCACGTATCGTGTCGGATGCTACGATCAACCACTGCCGACCCAACCACGCACCGCTAAATCCTACCTTTACCTTTACGGAAATCGTCGAGCAAGTGCTCGACAATCAGCGTACAATACGGCACGAATCGTATTGGTCTCCATTAGCCAGCAATTATTCGCCCTCGAAATTCCGTTAAACTCTACTGTTAACGATGCAAATGTAAAAATAATAATGATTAAAAAAATATAATACAAAGAATAACGTAATAATACGTGTTAAAGAGATGTGGATACTAATATACGTATGAAAGAAAAGAAAAACAAGACTCAGTAATAGTTTGGATAATAGTTTGAGAAGAGAAGAGAAAATAACGGAATAGCAGAGGGAGAAAAGTTAATGTGATAAACAATTAGAAAAGTTTAACAAATTAGATGATAAAGATAAACTAGGACTTTATCTCTGCGGAAATGAACAAAGTGTAGGTAAAGTAGCGTGGAACAAGGTTGAAAATTAATACGTGGTCAGACGAAGTGCCAAGAATTCGCAAATGAAGGACTCAGAAGAATTATCTACTGGAAGTTTTGCGTATATGAACTCAACTCTGTAACTATTGTTCTTTGTCATTATTTTATATATTCCTTTTTTTTTACTTTTTGTTATTTTAGTTTAGATTATTCTAAGCGTCCAATTCTATTCATGCTCAATTTTGTTTTGTTTTATATATATACATATTTCTTTGTTTTTCTTTATCTCTACTCTTACCTATCTTTGTGCACTAAAGGGCTCATGCTAGTTAATAAAGAAATAATAATAAATAATAATGAAAATTGATCCGGAAGTAGTGTAGTGCTGACCGAATGTAACTGAACATATCAGCATACGATTTAACACTAGAACTACCGAGCAGTCAAAATGACTGGTGTGACATTTTCCTATAATGAGGGCTCGTGTCCAAAACATTTTATTTCCGTGAATTTTGCCTAACTTCTATTGAAACATATCCATCATTGATACATAAAAGTGAAGCAAAATTTCAGAAAGTAAGGTGACCCAAGAATGAGTAATTTCATTACAAAAGTTCATTATAGTAAAATCTCAATCAAAACATGCGTCCGACGTTGATACATGTAAAGTACAACAGAAAAAATCTATAAATTGATAATCAGCATGGCGCCTCTCTAAGTAGCGCGTCAGAATGTTCGTACTTATCCTCATTCCGAGGACTACGGCGTGCAACAACAATTTCGTTCCCCATTAGTCGAGCGTCCTTCGTCCTGGGGCTACGTCTCGTGTCGCATCGTAATTTGCATTCGTGATATCGAAGGCGCGTTGGATTTTACCTCTCCCCCTGGAGGCTTCCAACCGGATTATCGCAAGTTGGACAGTATTGTTGCTCGGGAAATGTAGTTACAAGCCGGCCCGACGTGTACGCCGCTCAGATTTAAGCTTAAGCTTAAATCTGATTACGCGAATCCATTAGCGCGAACCTGCTGCACCGTCGGTGCCTTGTCTTTCGTTGTTATTCCACTTGCGTTAAACGAATTTTTCCCCCGTCACGAGCGTCCGCCGCGTCTGGATGAAACAGTCAACTTTATTTATCAACCGCTCCCTTCTGCGACTCGCGCTCGGCGAATTTTTTCTTCGATTACAAGTGCGCATTTTAGATGAAAACGAAAGCTTTTAAAAAATGTGTCAGTGATTTCAAAACTGCACTGAGAAGTACGACATAATTTTGATTTTGTTAAGGTCGGCGCTGAGATATGAACAAAAGAACCAATCAGCTGGCGAAAGAAATGTTTACAATTTGTTTCGTTCATCGAATGGCTACGATGCAAAGTTCAGAGTGTGCTTACTGGCTAATTGAATTTCGAGGCATACCACCCGATTTAAGTGTTCTTGAGTTTCTATGTCGGCATCGACCACAAGAATTGAAAATTGTTTCATACTTTTTTGTGCCGTTTTGAAGTCGGCGTTACTTTTTTTCTTAAGTTTTTTATTTTTTAATTTATAGTTCTATTTTAACAGTAACCCGACCAATCTCGGGCTACTAATTTGCTAGTAAAGAAGTGGATCAAAAGATGGGTATTCTTTAATAGAATTTTTTAAAATTGGTATGGGACCATCTCGGGAATGTCTTCGTTTAAACGTCTCCAAAATCATAATAATCGGTCAACGCTGTGGAGTGTTACGGGTGAACATGTAGAAACTACTCTCGAAATTTGGTGAGAAAGCGGACTAAAAATAAAAAAAAAAAATACACGTTGAATAGAGAACCTCCTCCTTTTTTGAAATCGGATAAAAATAAGTTTTCGTTGTCGAAATTTGTTGAAACTTAAATGTGACCAATGCGAGAATTATATTTATATGAACCAGGGACCATCAAGAACCGACGATCCGTTCGCGAGCTATGGGTAAACATACTTACATAAAAAAAAAAACATATATATACATATCGAATAGAGAACATCCGCCTTTTTTGGAGTCGATTAAAAAACAGATCCTGAGGATTGTTTCTCAGGATTTACATACGAATCTTGCCAGCTGTAGGAATATTCGTTTGTGACCACTTGGACCTTGGCGTGGGGCGTTAGGATTTACTAACAGAACGTTTAAATACTTTAAGTGCGTGAACACTGACTCTTCTCTCGTTGTACTGCTCTTTCATTCGACCTCACTCGGAGTGTGGTCCCTATTATAAGAATTGCACCTTCATTGACAGAGTGCAGCGTAAGTTTCTTCGACTGGGCCATCTTCCGCGTGTACCCTCCCATACGAGTGTCATATGCTGATTATGAGCTTGTTGTGTCTCGTTTAGAGTCAATCACCCTCGAAAAACAAATGAATCTCGTTTGAGCCACATGATTTTCCCACGTGGCACTGCGCTCTGTGTCGTCGCATATCTTCAGGAATTTTTCTGTTCCACGATTCCGTTCGCACGTTGTACAAATAATTTTTGATGCAAAGTATTCTGTTGGAAAGGGCATATGCCTTTGTCGGGTTGGAAAAATCAATTTCTTTTGCATATTTTAAAATGTTCAATGTCGTAAGAATGAGTCTCTAAAGTCGTTTGTCGAAATTCGAATGATTTCAGAAAGCAAAACCTGCATATTATCAGAAGTTTTGCAATATGCAACAAATATGCAAACAATATGTTAATACTATGCAAGATGTATGCATATGTATTAGATGTGGATTTATAAAGTATTTTCGATATTTTCCACTGTGAAATAATATCGTTTGGCCGAAAAAAATTAATTTGCACGCAGAAAATGACTTCTCTACTTCGCCAAGATGTTATTGGTACATATTCAAATTCACTCCAATATCGTGCTGGAACATTCTCTAGTCCTTTTGCAGATGTGCCATTTCAAATTTCTTCAATTTTAGATATTAGATCGTGATTCGTCACAGATAACACTGTAATTATAAGTCGTGTAGAATACCTTATTGCTTTATGGATTCACTTTATGAACCCGGAATGTCGGAATAGATGATTTCACGTAAGTTAAAAAAAAAAAGTATTTTTCTCGACACCATATGTTTTCAAAATCGGTACCGGTCGAATCTCGAAAAATGTTCAACCAACTTAATCACAATTTGGACCAACCGCAAGTACATTATATTCTTATATTATTTCTATTTCTTCGTTAACATCGTTATTTCGTTCAAATTCAAAACAAAATCTACCTTATTTAATGATATATGATTAATATAAATATATAACGTATTTGATAAATTACATTATATATATAAATGTATATATATGTGCATTATATATATAATGTATATTACATATATAATGTATATTGTTGTCCTACAAAGGTATATGCTCGCTTATACGGAAGATTTTGAATTCGTGTCAATCGGCGTTTCGAATTGACACGATTTTTGCGCCACTCCCCCGACAAGCAGTATCATATGCTTCGGATGAGACACATTACCTCGGTCGACAGGTACGACTATTGCACTCGCGCAGTTCATTTCGCGCGAAGTACGGGCTTACTAAATTGAACTTCCGGCTAAGTCCCGTTCGAAGGATGTTGGACGTCGGAGAAATTGTCCTTGGGCGAAAATTACCGCGCTATCTCTCGCTCGACATCCTGCCCGAACCTCGATAATGTTTCCCCGTGGAATATCCTTGGCGCGAATTACATTTTCCCACCCTCCACTGACGCCAAACTCTCCGCCCGGAAATGACCCCGTTGCAGGCAGCGGCATCCTGTCGTTGTCTTCGTCATCGTTCTTCAATTCATTTGTTTCTCCTTTAAGTTTACTCGACTCGACAGTGTGAAAAGCAAATATCCTGTAATGCCTTCAGTCCGTTTGTTTCCCCCTTAATTAATGTCCGATGTCAAGTCAATTTTATTCCATGCCTTCAATCGGAATTGATGTAAGCTTCTGAATCTTCGGTTCAAGCGTAATTGAAGTTGATTGTAGACACTTGATAGAGAATCATCTATTCCGATTCTTTACGTTCTACATGTATATCTGTCGGTCCGTTTGTCGTGCACATTGCCGAGTGCGAGAATTAAGAATTAGGGGTTATTTTTATTTATAATTAGGGATTTTTTTTATCGATTCACGGAAAAAATCAGAACCAAAGAATCGATTTTTTTTTGGTAAATAATCGAATTCAAGCTGAAGAATAATAAATGCTGCAGATGCTCTTAAATACTTTACTCTACCTTATAAGTACTTAAGATTATATATTCTATTACTGGTATCCATTGGTATCCAATTGGTACAGTTATAAATACTTCTAATAATCCAAATAAAAGAATCGATCGTGGAAGAATCTATCTTTTGGAGTAAAGAATCCAGTTCAAGATTAATAAATGCTGCAGATTCTCAGGCAAAAACCAAATAAAAAATCGATCTTGGATGAATCTCTTTTTGGAGTAAACAATCGAGTTCAAGAATAATAAATCCTGCAAATACCATTAAAAAAGTCCCAATAAAAATCGAGTTCAAGATTAATGAATGCTGCAGATTCTCTGAAAAAATTCAAATAAAAAATCGATTTTTTTGGGGGAAAAGGATCGATTCTTCAAAAAATTGGCTAGCAAGGAATCGATTTCTTTGAGAATCGAATTGAAATCGAACATGCCTAGTAACGACGACTTTCCACCGGGACGATTCACAAAAGGGACGGAACTCGATCTGGATGCATTATTCATGGGTCACATTGGACAAATATTTAAGCGAATCGACCTTCGGCACGTACAGCCTTTTCCTTCTGACCAGAGATTCGAGTTTCAGCAGAGTCGTACCGACGCTCTCGCGAAAATGCACATTTCCCGTGGGAGTCTAAATTGTATATTGTTCCTCGGCGTGGGAGGCGACTGTCGCGTGGGAGCAGACTATTCGAACGCATTCAACTTTTTTCAACTACACGCTCGCCATCTCTCGTGCTTTTTTTCTCCTCTCAACTTTTCTAGAGGCACCATAATCGGAGTGACGAAACAAATGTGTCCAGTTTGCTTGGTGCCGCCATTTTTTAACAAAAGTACTAAATCTAGCATGACTATATACGACTACTGAATACTATTTTGGCATAATGAGCAATGAGCAATAGCAAAGCCAATGTTTCAGTTGCAACAAGCAACTCTCATCAGGGCTATAACGAAACTTTAAATTAATTTACAAACAAGTCTTAACATAGACAGTGTTGAGATAGTACAATAATCAAGCAGCTTACCTAAGGATCCTTGATCAAAATGGACAAAGAAAATCTTATGTGCAGTATTACAGCGCAATAAAATAAAAATATCATTTCTAATATTACAATACTAGGTATATTAAAGAACAAGCACACAGGTTTTTCATGTATACGACTACTATCGATGTGTTTATATTACTCTATACAACTTAAACGTGATTCACCATTAGATCCATTTTATCGAAAAATAGCGTCGTCGACCCAACCTTGTTGACAATTTCGCGACTCTGATCCAGGGTCTCGAAACTTGTCAGGCATCAAGCTACATCTACGAGTTTTCCGCAGTTCCTGTAACACGTCGACCCTTCTCTGTCTCCAGAATGGCAACGAAACTCACTGGCACGGATTGCAAATTTCTGAGAGTGGATCGAGGCCGGCTCTCTTGGCTGAAATTTTCAAACTGTTGCGCATATCGACGTGTGCGTCCCTCCTTTTCCTCTTCCGCCGCGAGGCGCTGTCGATTTCTCCCGCATTTTTACACTCGATCGAGTGCCCAGCGAGCTATTTTCGTCCTCGCCGTAGATGGGCATTTAACGAAATTGTGTCCCGGCTGTTTACCCCCTCGCGCGTGTTTACTCGTTCTCGTGTATCTCGTCTATCACTTTGTTCGCCTTCCTATCTATCGTCTATTATATTATGTTCATGGGAAAAAAGTGGGGAATCGATCGGCACCGAAATCGGCCGAAGCTGGCAAGCTTTGTGCAGAGTACAGAATTCGACTGCATTCGATAAATATGCGCTTGGAAATGCATCAGCCTTACGTGTACAGGGTGATTCTAAATATATGCGACAAACTTTAAGAGCTGATTCCTTGGATTATTTTTGTCATAAAAGTTCATACGGAGATATGTGAAACGGCTTAGTGATAAAAGCAAAGGGTGTTTAATAATAAATTCAGAGTTTACGTATAATAATACGACGGAGGTAATAAACAAAATGAACTTGTAGTAATTGTTGAAAATGGCCGCCGCCAACTGCAGGCTTCTATCCTCCGTCGCATCGATTGGAAAATGTCGGGGGTGTTTCGAATTGTTTCAAATGCTGCCAGAATGTGATTTCGAAGTTCATCGACATTTTCAATGGGAGTCGTGTAAACTAGCGATTTAAGCGTCTTAAACCTAATACTCGTGTCTTCACTGAGTCATTCTCATGCACACCAACACTTCCCGACACCACTTCGACGCAATAATATTGAAATGACAAGTAAATAAACAATTGCTTTTGCAAGGACAGCTAGATATTTGATCATGTATTTATTATTAAGCAACTTTTGTTTTTATCACTAAGCCGTTTTGGATATATATTCATATGAACTTTTATGATGAAAATAAACCAAGGAATCAGCTCTTAAAGTTTGTCGCATATATTTAGAATCACCCTGTATATCCACGTGCCATAAATGTAAATGCATTAACATAATACCTGTTATAAAGTATGAACAGTAATGTCGATTATGTCGGAAGAATTAATGCAAAGAATACTCTGTATTTCTCACGTCCTCGTGTGAAATATAATAGAATATATTTATATTTTGTTATTTTTTTTACGTTTCCTCTCTCTCTCTCTCTCTGTCTCTCTCTTGCGTATGTCTTCCACTCAGGTTAAATGTTATGGTATTTTTAGTATTTATCTTGTACTCTAATGTTTATTTTCTGTATTTACATTCTATTCCATGTTACGTTTTTGATCCTATCATATTTTGCACTTTTATTTTTGTTATTACTTTGGAATTTCGTCTTTTTAACCGACTTCTATATATACACTATATATATATTTTTTTCTTTTTAAATTTATATTCACGCATAACTCGCGCACGGATAGACGGATTTTGATAATTCTAGGGTCATACAAAAAAAGGCTGATCCTCGTTGTGTCCCATTTAAGTTGCAAAAAATTCCAACAACAACCCATATATTAAACAATTTTTCCACAAATTTCGAGCGTAATTTTGACATGTTCACGCATAACTTTGCACCGCGTCGGCCAAATTTGATGATTCTTTGTTTATTTGAAAGGGGACACTTCTGCGACGGTCCCATATAGATTCAAACAAATGTGATACTAAGAATTAAAAAATAAAATCTTAACACGCACTTCAAAATAGCTCTAAAAAGAATAAAACAATTTTTCATTTTTGACGTCGGTGTCGAGATTATTAATCATTAATTATTTTATCCTTTTTAGAGCTGTTTTGAAGTCGACGTTACTTTTTTCAGAACTCTCTTTATCTACGTAAGTATCCTATCACATAATGAGTCTATCCCATGAATGAATGAATAAATAAATAAATAAATATGAATAATGAACTAGGAATCTCCAGATTTTCGACTTGTAGTCATGAAACAAATCTCGAACAACGAACTTCACGAAGTAACGTGCCCGTCACTTGCCACAACCACAAAAGTAGCCGATATCCGCGAGCGGATTAAACTTCCTCCGGCCCGCAAGCCTCCCTCTTCTTTGCTCGACGCACACCGAGGAGCACACCCCATCCTATCCACCCTCTTTCAAGGGTGGGGGAGGCGGGCGGCGCGAAATGGAGCTGTCCGTCCGGCGTGGAACTTTCGACGAGAGAAAAGTTGGAAACGTCGCTCCGTCGTCCCGGCGGGAGGGGGCAAGGCAAGGAAAAAAAAACGGACAAAAGGAGACGTCGCGGATAATGTGTCGGATTGGCCCGCCTTGGGAATGAACGGGGACGGAATAAGGAAGGAACGGGGTGGGGGTGGGTATAGAGACCGGGAAGAAATGGGAAGGACGTCGCCTTTGATCCCTAGCCTAAGTGCAGGCTCCGTTCGGCTCCCTCGACGTGGAACGGATCGATAGATTTCGTTTCAAGGTATCGCTCGCGACGTTCGACTCCGTCGGCGAGTTCTTCTCTCTTCGCCGCGACCGATTTATCAAAATTCGCGGACTCGACGTAAGGGGTCTCGCGCGCGACTTCCGGCGGACTTGGAAATATTAACCGTTTGCGCTCCGAAGTATTTTTCAATTTTGTTGCCAACGACTTCCTAGTATTTTAAGTGTTTTAGTTGAAATTTACTTCAAAGGGCAGTTTATTGACTGCTACATATTTTTAACTATTTTGTTTACTAATTATAGAAAATATAGCTGTCAAACTTTGTAGTAATTTATATTTGTTTTTAACTAATGAATAAGACAATTTAAATGAATAAAGGAAGAACCGAATTTAATTAAAAACCTGTTTCAATTACATTTTCTTATTAACCTTTTGCACTCCGAATTATTTTTCAATTTTGTTGCCAACGACTTCCTAGTATTTTAAGTGTTTTAGTTGAAATTTAGTTCAAAGGACAATTCATTGACTGCTACTTATTTTAAACAATTTTGTTTACTAATTATGTTAAATGTAGATTTCAGACTTTGTTGTAATTTCTATTTGTTTTCACCTAAAAAAGTAAAACAATTTAAAATTTAAATGAATAAAGGAAGAACCATATTCAATTGAAAAACCGTTTTATTTACATTTTTCTTACATTTTGTAATTTTTAAGGGTATGATATCTTTTGAAGCTTATGCCGAGATAATTTTGAATATATCAAGTATTGTGAAAACATGGCTCGTTCCGATAATGTGAAAAAAATGAAATCAATGTTTCGAGCCCAACAACGTACAAACCTTCCTTAAGTCATTGGTATGATTTTTATACTGAATTCTTGTGCGTTTAGAAGGAATGACTCGATATACGATTAAGTATGTAATTGGTGAGATATGTTGACGTTATCCGTATTAGACGAAAGTTGAGAGGGCTGATTACCCAGCATGGGAAAATATAAGTGGAAAATAATTGCTGCTTCATTTACTTAACTGACGATCGATAAAAACGAATTTCCACGGTCGGGAGTCACCGATAATGAAGTTTAGCCAATAATTAAGCACGTCATCGTAGCTCAGGTCGATCCTCCGTAAAACAAGCTGTCGAGCGTCGAATCAGCCACGTGCCGTTTTTCCTCATAAGGAGGCTCGACAAATAATCTAAAATTCTGAGGCTGTCGTAGCGACAGATTCCTTTTTCTCAGCAAGCTTTTGCCCTGTAGAAGGCTTGAATTTTCTTTAATCACACTTGGTGGGAGAAAGGCCGAAAGAGTGGCCACACACCTGGAGAGCGCACTCGTTACAAGACGACTACGTGCTCAACGAGCCGCTCGTCGACCGTTGAATTTAATTTAAAATGCGATTTTTTTCCTTCACAAATCCGACGACCAGGGACAAAATTAGTTCCTCTCGACGTGTCGCCGGAATTGGTCCAATTTACGAATTACGAACGGCACTGAATTCCAACGTAACAGACGAGAAGCAGAAACGTACACGCGTACAGAGAAATTCGACGTTTTTACCAGCTAAGATTTTCAATATAATTCATATGCTAATGATATAGTCTACTGCATTTAGGATTTTCCTTCGAAAAAGCAAATAATTGGTTTTCAGGTGGGTACTGGTATCTTCAATAAAGTCTCAAAAGTCGTCTAAATGGAAGTGTAAGCATAAAATTTGGCAACGTTTAAAGGGCTAAAGTTGTGCTCCAAAATGAATTTTCATGAATATCTCAGTTTCTATTGACTCTATGCCAAAAACACATAAGGCTAAAAAAAAAGCTAAATAAATTCTCTAAGAAAAATCTGGAGGGTGATTTTGTCGTATAGGCAATCGTTTTTTTCAAAATCCTGCATTGAAAAAAAAGCTAAGAAAATTCTCTAAGAAATATCTGGAGGGTGATTTTGTCGTATAGGCAATTGTTTTTTTTTCAAAATGTCACATAAGTTCAAATTCAATGCAGGAGTTTGAAAAAAAACGATTGCCTATACGACAAAATTAACCTCCAGCTTTTTCTTAGAGAATTTTCTTAGCTTTTTTTAGCCTGATGTGTTTTTGTCGTAGAATCAATAGAAACTGAGATATTCCCGAAAATTCATTTTGGAGCACAATTTTAGCCCTTCAAAGCGTTGTCAAATTTGATGCTTACACTTTTACCTGACTGTCGAGACTTCATTCAGGACACCAGTACCTACCTCAAACCCCATAATTCGCTTTTGTACAAATTTTTCCGTTGTTGAGACCTATTTGGTCTAAACGCAGTGGACTGACAGTCGAATTAAAGAATTTGAAATTATTATATAGATTTTGAAGCGTTCGATAACGATTGCACCCAACAAATTTGAACACGGCAATTTCGAACGTTTGACCGGTGCCGCCTGCCGTAACCCACTGCCGCTCGTTTCCATCGGCACTAATCCGCAAGTGCAGTTAATCCGGTGTCGTCAGCGAAGCATTCCATTGTTGCGAAAGACGACTACCTTGCCGCGGCGGCCGACAATCGCTGCAGCGTCCTTGTTTCCTTGTCCATAATCACAGTGATCGGGACGACGCACGACGCGGCGACGTGTCAATTCGCGGGAGAGTGGATTCGCTCGGGACTATCGCATCGAATTATCTTGACACTCCGCTATCCGCAGCCAGCAAACCGCTATTGATCCAGCGGCACCAACGGCGTAGCTACTTCCTCATCTCCGCCGGCATCTGCTGCGTTCCAGTAGTCTCTACTGGATTCCAGCGAATTTCATTTTACGACCACATAATAGACAATAGGGATGTTCGATTCCGATTCGAATCTTCAAAAAGTCGATTCTTTCAGACTAAAACATCGACTCTGCTATCCGAGTTCTGTTGAAGAATCGATTTTTGATCTCAAAAAATCGGTTCTTGCTTTTTCTAGAGAGTCTGCGGCACTTGGTACTCTTGAACTCGATTCTTTACGCCAAAATATCGATTCTTGTAGGGCAGATTTTTTTGTAAGGTTTTTTAAGAAAATCCGCAATATTTGGTTAAACTCGATACTTTACCCCAAAAGAATCGAATATCCGTAACAGGCAGTGGAGTGTAAAATCAAGATGACGCTGAAGTTCGGTAGATCAGGTAGATGGCAGATACTGAGCATTTTTGGTAGGTGGTCTTGATTAGGACTGGGACTATTCGTCGAATTATCCGGTATCCGAATATTCGATCGGATTACGTGTTTGAATAGTCATCGAATATAAGTCGAATACTCGAATATTATCCAAATATCGTTCAATACTCGAATATTGAAGAAATTGAATATTGTTCACTCATCGGCACTCGCAGTGTTCGATACCAAGTTCGTAGTTCGGAAACCATATTCAAATATTAAATTATTTGAATAGTCCCTGACTTAGTTTGGATGGGATATTAGAGTAATAATAGGAGTTGTAATTGGTATCTACATACTTTAATGCCGACGTTTCAATCAACTTACTTGATCCTTTTCAGATCGTGATTCCTTATTATTTCCAAGGACAATGAATAGATATAAATTAATATCGGACTAGTATATAAGGATGAAACTCTACATTTATTTGGTAACACATTTTTATTTCTATGAACACTACCATTTCAAAGTCAAGTAAGATGATCGAAACGTTGTATAACTATGTATATATATATAAGAGGAAACAACTAAAAGATGGATTATTCGAGTAATAATATTCGGATATTAAGATATTCGAAGTTTATTCGTACTATTCGAATTTCTGATCGATATTGAATTATCCGAATAGTCGAAAGGTGGTATATGAACAGGCCCTAACAAATGACTATCCCTCATTATTCGGAAAGGTACTTAAACCTTCATCGGTCCGACGAAAATCGAATTTGTTAAAGTAATCATTTTCTGTATATTTCCTTGATTTTTGTTCCGTGTACTGTGGAGCGGGGAACGTAATTTTTGCCCAAACAAGACTGTTTGGTATTCTGACAGTACTCCGAACATGGGCTGCGACGTAGGTTATCCACTCGAGCGTCCTATCAGCTCGGGTCAGGGCCGCGAACGAGATTCGACGGTTAAACACTTCGTTATCGTCGAAGTCAGAAAACTCAAGGAACTTTCTAAATTGGTAAAAATTGAGAGGCACGCCTTTTGCGTTCGAATAACCCACCAAATTCCGTCGGATATTCGCTCACCTACTTAACGTACCGAATCATCGAAGATGCAAAGTTGACGTATCAAAAAAAGTTAGACCTAAGAAGATGAAAATTTTAATGAATGTTTTCTTTCCAAAAGCGGCCTAAACTCTACATTTCGATCTGCTCGAATTAATTCCAGACAGCCTAGTGGCGGGGAAAAGAAACTAGATGACCGGAAGATATAAGTTTCTACGGACGAAAATTGTGCTTGATCTACCGCCAGCGTTCATTCCCTTACCACGTAATCCATTACTAATCCCATTATCGGCGGAAGTTAATCCGACACGAATGCCACGTTTCCGGGAAAGGAAGTTCTTAACCGTTCATGAACCCATGACACCCTCGACCCAAGCCAACACGTCTTCCTCAGACTTCCCGAGGCTTCCATCTAGTCGCCCGAGCCGTGAAAAAGGACGGGCTCGTGATTGCGAAACTTTTTGTTTGCCGGCGCAGCGCTGAATGCAAATGCCAGAAACGTGCAACCCTCCGTGTTCAACTCCCTGCCACAGGCTTCTCGCACGCCCCCGTTCGCTCGCGCTGCCGCCACCCTTTCAACCCCTTGTTACCGTCCCGTGCGCCTCATTGTCGGCGTTTTCCGACACTGTGTGTACACGAACAATTTGCAAACTCTGCGCTGAATGCCAATCGCCGAAAATTGATAAATTCGGTAATAAGGCCTCTGTCGTCCTGTACAATGTTGTAGCCCGGCCAATTTATGGTTAGAATTTAATATTTTCAATTGTGTGGTCTGTAATTTTCTTGGTGTAAATTCTGAGCTGATTGGTCGATCGTGCCGAATCCGTAAATTCGATAATAAGTTCTCTGCCGTCTTGTACAATTTTGTGGCCGCGCCAATTTACGGTTATGATTTACTATTTTCAGTTGTGTCGTCTATAATTTTGGTTGTTGTGCAAATTCTGAGCTGATTGGTCGATTGTGCCGAATGCATAAATTCGATAATAAGCTCCCCGTCGTCCCGTAAAATTTTGTGGCCGGTCCATTTTAAGGTTATAATTGAATATTTTCAATTGTGTATGGTGTGCTCCGTATTTTTTTTTGGTGCCAATTCTGAGCTGCTTGTCGATCGTGCCGAATGGATAAAATCGATAATAAGGTTTAAGTCGTCCGTGCAGTTTCGTATTATTAGCACTTTTAACGGCGCCGTTTACAGTTATGCAATTCCATTCGGCACGCGTTCTATAACTTTACTTCGCTACACTCGCCCGATCGGGGTTCCGTTCTGCAATACACTTGGGCGCTTATAAGTAAAGGCAATGAGTGCGCAATTATTGTTCAATAGGGAGTAGGTACAGAACTTCAAACAAATGTAACAGCGTTGACGCTTGCCTATTTGTTCGCACTTACGTTATGTCATACCAGAATTGATGGATTAATTAATCGTTGCAATATTATCGCGTTACGTTTCCTCTCAACTGAATTGATGGCAGCACATAACATATAATTAGTATGTACCGGCAGAATCGAGCCAATCGAATTTTCTGCGCGATCGACCTTTGTTTCCGCTGTCGTTCTGTGTCACACTGTTCCACCCCTGGAAAGAAGTCAAGACTATTACTACGTAATGGGCGGTATTCATAGTCAGGTTTTAAGGCTTGAGACCGTCTTAAGTCGCATTTACAGAGTGATCTTTGGTCAAAACGATGCTTAAGATGGTCTTAAAATCTTAAGACCTGACTATGAATACCGCTGGAGAACGTAGTTTCAGGTGCGTGAATTCATCAGGGGTGGCCCTTACGAGATTCTCAATTTTCTTACCTCGTCTGTAATGTAACTTAAGCTGAAACAAACTGAAGAAGTGATTGGTCTTAAGTCTTAAGATCCGACTATGAATACACAATAGATACGACGAGGGATGAGTTTCTAAAAAAAAGACCGTCGTTGACAAAAAGTACACTTTCAGAATGATTCCGAATCCTCCGCACGGATAATGATCATCGACGTGCGGCCAGAAATTGGCGAAAAGATTCCCCGGCAAACTTGTTATCAGCGTCCGCGTTCGATGTGCGAGAGAGCCGCAGGAGCGCGTCGCTGCAAAGACAGAAGGGGCGAATTGGAAAACGAGTAATCCGTTTTACGACGTGCGTTTTTCGATATCGAGCCACCCTTTCGAGCCCGAAGGCTTCCCTTCCATTTGTCGCACATCCGCCTACCCTGGAAACCTTTCTCCTACTCTTCCCCATCCTCCCTCCCAACTACTTCCTTCGAGGAGTGACATTCCGCATGCATTCGCCACTCCGGATCCAAATCTATGCGCATTCGATATTCCCACGGAAAATTCCCAACACCCGGAAGGATGTTCATATTTCTCAGGCTTAATAAAAGATTGCCACGTGAAGATTCCGCCGCCGCAGATGCGTGTTTTTACGTTCGAAGCTTTGCCCGAATATTCGCGGGCGTGTCAAAATTGAAATCTCTCCGTCTGTGGACGGCAAAAAATGAAACGTCACTCAAACGGTGAAATACGTATGACGGCTCTCGACTCGGATTAATGAGACGTTCGCAGCGAAGGGGCTCCTGTTACAGTTTCAACCCTCCAGCCCAACCCTTCATCCGACTGCACTGCTGACTCGTCACACCGAACCGAAACGAAACTTTCTCTCGTTCTCTATCCACCTCTCAATTTCTCTCCGCCCGCACACACAGGGTGTTCGGAAAAACGCTACTGTCGTCCCGAGGGTAACACGATTCCTGCATGTACTCAGAGCGCGAAGCTGTTAAACTGTAGAGTCAATTTTGTTTGAGCGAGACTCGAGAGAAATGGCTTTCAGTGTACGGACCTTTTCTTGTGTAACAAATCATAAAGATGGACTATCAGATTCGTGCGAACGTGTACACAAATTTTGTTTCCAATCTTCCTTCCGCAATTGCCGAAAAGTTAAAATTCCGATACCTGTCCTTAAAAAAAAAAACAATATACATGCCGAATAGGAATTTTTGAAATCTTTAAAAAAGAAACAATATACATGT
The DNA here is from genome assembly GCA_963942575.1 of Priocnemis perturbator. Lineage (NCBI taxonomy): Eukaryota > Metazoa > Arthropoda > Insecta > Hymenoptera > Pompilidae > Priocnemis > Priocnemis perturbator. The sequence continues at coordinate 209,762 of OZ012654.1, forward strand.
CGAATAGAAACTTTTGAAATCTTTAAAAAAAAAACAATATAAATGTCGAATAGAAATTTTTGAAATCTTTAAAAAAAAAACAATATACATGTCGAACCTCCTCCTTCCTTTTTTAAAGTCGATTAAAAAAGCAACCATTCCGCTTCTCCAAGAAAACAGATAGACTTACGAACTTTTTCGCGCGCGCGCTTCCTTCTTAACACTGTTCTCCGCGCGCCACACATTGTATGCGCGTCCGCCGACGATTGTGTCCGCGGAAATTTGCATATATACCGTCCCTCCACCCCCGACCATTCTCTCATTTTCCCATTCTCCCGCGTGCCCCAGCGGAATTCAGAACTCCACTTTGCGGATATCGCGCGCGAGACCTCGTTAACTCTCGTTCAACTTGTCTGAAGTCGAGGAGAGGGCGGGAAGCTGTTGTAACGAGTCCGTCTGCCGCGGAACAGACAGAAGGCTGGGACGGGAAGCCGGTCACGAAATATATACTCGTTCGGCCAGGGGTCGGAGCGAACCCGACAACGAGTATCTGGGGCATAATACCTCTTAACTTTCTCACTTTTTCTACGCGGCTAGTCTGTTCCGTCCTGAAAACGGGCCAGTTACTTGCGTTGAGAACGAACTTTGTGCGATGCAGTGGACGTGTAATTAATTATGCTCTTAGGCTGCTCCGTGTGTTTCATGTATATAAGATGTGTGTATGTACAGGGTGTTGTGTAAATGGTGGTACAACGGAGATAAATAAAAGATGTGTATTTAAATACTTTTGGTGCCACGTGTATGTTTGAATTAGGCATAGATGTAAGATACGTAGGGGTAAAATGTGTAATAATGGGCATAATGCCTCTTAAATTTCTCACTTTTTTTCGCAACATTCTGTTCCAACCTGAAAACGGGCCAGTTACTTGCGTTGGGGTACGAACTTTGTGCGATGCAGTGGACGTGTAATTAATTATGCTCTTAGGCTGCTACGTATGTTTCATGTATATTGTTTGTAAGTGTATATAGGATGTGTGTATGTACAAGGTGTTCTATAAATGGTGGTACAACGGAGATAAATAACAGATGTGTATTTAAATACTTTTGGTGCTACGTGTACGTTTGGATTAAACATAGATTTAAGGTAAGTAGGGGTAAAAATGTGTCGTAATGAGCAGAATGTCTCTTAATTTTCCCACTTTTCTGTGCGATAAGTCTGTTACAACCCGAAACGGACCAGTTACTTGCGTTGTGTATATAGGATGTATATATATACAGGGTGTTGTATAAATGGTGGTACAACGGAGATAAATAACAGATGTGTATTTTAATATTTTTCATGTTACGTGTATGTTTGGATTAAGCATAGATTTAAGGTACGTAGCGGTAAAAATGTGTCAGAATGAACATAATGCCTCTTAACTTTCCCACTTTTTTTCCGCGACAAGTCTGTTCCACCCTGAAAACGGACCAGTTACTTGCGTTGGGGTACGAACTTTGTGCGATGCAGTGGACGTGTAATTAATTATGGTCTTAAGCTGCTACGTTCCACGTATTTCATTGCACGTACATTATACGTAAGTGTATGTAGGATATATATATGCACAGGGTGTTCCGTAAATGGTGACATACGGAAATAAATAAAAGATATTGTACGTCGTACCTGTAAGTTCGAATTTTGCATAGATTTAAGGCAGGCAGTGATAAAAATGTGTCGAATCGCCTACAACTGTGTTCACAATTCCTCATAAAGTTATTTCTCGAAATTATAAAAACGTCGCGAAAAAAAAAACGCGAGCGAAAAAACAATGCATAATCACAAAAACGCAGCGCAAGGCGAACAATAATTCATAGAATCAATCCATCCGCTCGACCTTCTCTAAATATGCTCCATCCACCCAAGTTCCCGGCGCGTCAAGATCAAGAGAGCGACCCGAAAAGAAGAAGCGTCCGTGGAAACGAGCATAAATGCAAACTCGGAGTACGACGGGCAAAAATCCCGGCACGTAGTCTCCGACAAAGCGCGCGCGCCACTATTTCACTGCTCGGAGTAGGACGAAGCGAGGGTAGCGGAAGGAGGGTGGAAGGAGGGCTTGCAAGGGGTTGGAAATGCGAAACGACGCCGGTCCGCGCGTTCAGTGTTCGTCGCGACGTCGTGCCGACGACAGGCGTCGAGGACACGAGCGAAAAAACGCAGACACCACGAAGCACAAGCCAGAGACCAGGCAAGTTGCCGCGCTGTCGCCCGGTCGTGCGCGCACAAAATTCCAAAAAAGTGCCCCTTCCGACGGGTCCAAAGTGACCCGAAGTTGAAGTGAACCGTCTCGAGTTCTGCGTTTCGAAGAGTGAGATACCCGCGACGCGGACGGTGCCGTCGAGGATGCTCGCGTTGTAAGGAGAATTTTCGTCAGCAGCGTGTGAGTACGAACTCGACTACTCGCGACTACGAGCCTAAATAAAAGAAACCGCGAAATTTCACTAACCAACCGGCCTTTCGATCCTTCGAAACTGATTCAACGAAAAAGCGAGAAATGGGGAGCAAAGAAAATGATCTAGCAGTCTCCTGAGTGGATCTTTCGAAGCGAACGCGCGCTCCGCTTCATTGGGAGCGACGAGAAGAGCGTGCGAGGACTGCGGAAGGTCGATGAAAAAGGCCTCGCGACCTTCCTCGCGCGAATAGGAACGAGCGTTCGTCCTTCGTCCCGACGTCGCGAGCTCCTCGCTATTTGCCCTGCCGGCCGCGGCACAAAGAATCGCCGGCGAAACGGTGGGTAAACAAAAGAACGCGAAAAACAGAGGTTGAAATGTGCGGAGGGAGAGAGAGAGAGAGAGAGAGAGAGAGAGAGAAGCCGAGGCACGGGAAATGATTTTCTCTCGCCGCTCCGCGACAACGTGATTACTCCCGACTTCTTTCTCTCCGTGGCAGTCTTTTTTTTTAAATCTTTTTTTATTTTGTTTTTCGCACACTTTCTTATAACGACTGCAGTCAGCGTTCCGGCGCGATCGTTAAACGCGAAATATATCAAACGAGTCTGTTTCGACGCTCGACTGCGGAGGGTCGTTCTCAGAAGACCAGACACGGAGAGTGTGGATGTGGCTCGAAGTCGAAGATCGACGCGAAATGAGCGAAGAGTACGATTTTCCGAGCCTCCGAGATCAGTCGGTCGCGACTGACGCAATTTGTTCGCTCGAAGTGCGCCGACGGCTCTTGACACTAGACCTAGAACCGAGCAGTCGAAATGACTGGTGTGATATTTTCCCAAAATGACGGCACGTGTTCGAAAGAAGTTACTTCCCTGAATTTTGCCTGGCTTTTATTGAAACATATGCATCATTGACATATAAAAAAAAAGCAAAATTTTTGAAAATACTATGACTCAATAATGAACTTTCATTATTATAAAATGTCAACCCGTCATTTTGACCGCACAGTAGCTCCACTGTTAGCGACGCGAAGCTTCCGTGGGACGGCTCGAAGAATCCATTTGAAAGCGCGCCGTCCAAAGAGTCCGAGAGAGCGAGCGATCAGTCGAAGCGGAGAAGCTACCGAAAATGAGCCGTTTCCCGTCGTCCCTTTCTTCCCGGCCGCGGGTGCCCCGACCAGGATCGTAATTCAGCCCCGAAATTGCGAGACGTTAATGGCGAACGGAAAGTCTCCCGGGAAATAACGGCGGCCGTAATTCGCCGACTACGTCGTCCCTTCTTTCTCCACTTCCGTCCGCCTCGACAATCATCCTGCCTATCGCTCTCCTTTCTTCCAGCGCAATTAGGATCGCCGCTAATTCCGCTCATTCCAGCATCCTTCGTTCCGTCGAATTCGCGTCGCGTTCCGCCGTTTAAAGACACCCTGGACGATTTTTTTTTTTACGAACAACACACCGCTACTTTCTGCCGATCGTAAAGCGTCTCGTATTTCATGGACGATCGTATACATTTTATGGGCCCACGATCGTATATACCCTGACTCGCGAACCTGTGAACGCTGGTGCCGTATTTTGCCGGCGGACAAGTCGAATTTTACGGAATTTTGAAAGCTGTTGGATGCAGTGTGTATCGGCTGCGACGGTGTCTGGTTTATTGAGAGATAGTTTTGTTATAAACTAGGTTGATAGAAGTGCTGCGCTACGGTATAGTTTGATATCTGTAAAGATATTTTTTTTTCCTATTCATCCCCTTAGGGGTTGAATTTGGACAAATCCGTTTTGAATAGGTGCTGACGTCATGGATGGAATATACTGCTCAAATTTTATGTTATTAGATCCAGCGGTTTGGGCTGGGGGTTAATTAGAATAAAACTTGTTTTTTACTATGAAAATATTTAGTGGTTGATTAGGGAAGAATGGCATTGGCTTTGTTTGGTATTTGTACAGGCAAGCTTTGGAAACTAAAACCAATTCAATTTATCATCGAGCTTCAGAGATATTGACGAATCTGTGAAAGCACGTTTTACCCCATTTTCACCCCTCTAGGGGTTAAATTTCGACAAATGTCTTCTCAATGGGTGCTGACGTCATGGATGGAATATACTCCTCAAATTTTATGTTATTAGATCCAGCGGTTTGAGCTGGGAGTTAATTAGAATAAAACTTACTTTTTACTATGAAAATATTTAGTGGTTGGTTAGGGAAAAATCCTGAAATTTGTCTATGGCATTTGTACGGGCTATCTTTGGAAACTAAAACCAATTCGATATCTCATCGACCTTAATTAAATTCAACGTCTAATCATTAGCAGTCTTGTCCACACGAGCGTCCGTACCGTATTTTCCGCTAGACAAGTGAAATTTTACCGAACTTTGAAAGCTGTTGAACACAACATGTATCGGTTGCAACAGTGTCCCATTAATCGAAAGACACTTTCATTACAAATCCTGTATTCAAACAGAATTCAACGCGACAATAAGCCTCGTCATTCAAAGATCCATAATAAATGATTAGATTCAGCGTCAAACTATTAGCAAACTCTCATGGTTCGGAGAAAATCGAAAGAACGAGTCATAACAAATCTACTCACAATATCCATGCACGGATCTTTAAATTAAGCTTCCACCTTCGCCCTCGCTTTCGCATGTCGGAGCAGTTACTCTTTTATTCCCGCACGGCTCAGAACGCAGTTCCCCGTAAACTTTCCCGACAGATCCCGTAATAATGGAACGTACTCCTCCAATGTAATAGGATCCTATACATTCGCATCGCGATACAGCTCCATTTGTCGGTCGACGTTATTATACCGTCTCGTACCCATTGTTCCACGCAAATGTTTCCTTACATACGCGAGGCTTTTGTTCTCCACGCGCATACCACGGATTGCGCACCAAAACGCGTACGGAGTATCAAAGCATGGTACCAAGAAAAAAAAAAAAAAAAAAAAAAAAAAATCCGACACACGTGTCGAATAAAAATTGTCGCATCGCCTCTATACGCACTCCCTTCCGCGAAACGTTAAAAGTATAAATGCGGTACGCATTACCTGCTATCTCACGCCGCGCGACCATTTGTTCGCGCGGCGCACGTATTGTCTCATTTATTCGCGAACTACGCGGCAACAAAAACGAGCCGGACGAACTGCGCGGACCGCGCGCACTGAGGTTCGCCCCACGACTGCAGAAGTAGACACCGTTCGCTTTTGTACGTAATTCAACGTTTCCCTCCCCCGGAGCCTCGTTAACCGGGCAAAAACGACGACGGCGACGGAATGGAAGGGTGGAAAACAAAAAAGGACGAGATTCTCAGCCGCTCTATTCGCTTCCGTCGCGCGCTCCTGTGTGCTCCGGGCTTCTCTGGCATCCGAGTTTTTTTTTTCAAGTTTTTTCCGCCGTCGAGAGTCTAAACGCTCCCTCTCGCCAGACCGCGACGCCTATTGTCTCTAATTTGACGCGAGCCACCATTCTTTTTTCTCCCCCAGACGACCGACGAAAACTGTCAAAACACACGGCTGACGACGACTTTCTTTCTTCTCGCTCTGGGCCGTCGTTTTTTTTGTGCGCCGCACGCGATGCGCGCTTGTTTCGATGTTTTTGAGGTTAGAATTTTTGTGCCACATTCTGGCCTCCGCACGTTTGTTCGTTCCTTTGCTACGTACTTTTTGAGCAACCTCGAAAGAGGAGGAGGACTCCATTCGACATGTATATATTTATTTTGTTTGAGGACTTTTTTGTTTTGTTTATCGTCTATTTCCCCGTTGGTTCCGTTTAAGTCTTTCAGGCACGTGATTTTAAAGAAAAAGAAAACCCAAGTTCCGCAGAATTTTTTTTAATACAAAAAAGTGGGAAAGACGTTCGTCTCAATTATTTCACATAAAATGTTACTCAAGATGAGAAAAAAAGGTAGTAACATTTTGATGACAATTTTTTTGTGTATTTATCAAATGTATCTTAAAATAAACCCAAAGATTAGAATGTCTCGTTGTTTCTTTGTCTATCAAAGAAATCGCCGAAAACCATCTTATTTTTAGCCATCTAAACCAGGACACTACCTTAAGTTGCAACGAATTCCGACAACAACCCATTTTAAACCATTTTTCCACAAATTTCGAGCGTAATTTCTACATCTTCACGTATAACTTCACACCGAGTTGGCCGAATTTGATGGTTCTTTGTTTACTTGAAAGAGAACACTCCCATTAACTGTTCACGTTCCATTTTAAACTCGACGATCTCTCCCGTGAGACTCAGGCACTCTTTTCCCACGCATCTCTTACAAGCACATTCCTTTTATTTCCCCAACCCCAAACGCATCGACGCGAAACGTCTATTTGCCTCTCTTCCATGGAAATTCCGTTCCAATTCCAATTTCAATTCCGAGGCTGTAACCCTCGTCGCTAACCCAATTCCCCGTTCGCACTAAATTTCGCATGTTAACGTTTATTGCGGGCGGCTTTGTTGTTAGCGGCCCGACTAACGAAGCTTTCATCTATAATTCGATGTCCCGTTAAAACTGCCGCTCGACGTTGGCTGCGCTTGACCTCTGTGTTTTCTGTAAAAAAAAAATCACCGTCGATAATAATCAACGCGAATGTTTATATATGTATATATACAATCATATCTATATATACACCCTATATATATATATAAGGTGATTCGGACAATTGGGGCGGGCTGTAATTCTTTTTTAAATGATGATAGAGAAAAATGGTAGAGGACAATATTGTGTGGCGTACTAAGTATTATCTTCCTGTTGCACCTGCGCCGATGCACCTTCCCGGTGCAATTGCACTTTTTTTTTAAATGCAGCTCTACGTTTTTTTTACGTTTATTGATCGTTCTCAATATTCTACGTACAAAGGTATTAGGGAAGCGTCATCTTGAAAACAATACTTTACGAGATATGCGACGTTTTAGGTAAAAAATGTATTTTATGACAATAAATGTCAGAATTCGTAACACGTCTGGACTGCTATTTATGGGGCCGCGCAAAAGAGTTGGTTTAGAAAGCAACTTATATAAATACGTATTCAAAATGCATTTACCATTATTTCCACTACAGTTGGATTATTTGAAAGACTTCGGCAATCCCTAATTCGACGAATGGAATGCAATCACCTGCATTCCTGCAGAAGAACAAACTTCCGAACGTTTATTATAACTGCCACAACAAACCATAAATATCTGTAAAAACCTACATCTTTTCAACAACGCATTTTCGGACATAAATTGACGCGAACTCTTTTCATCCATTCGTACGTAGTACAAATTTCATCCCAACCTTTTCGACACCCCGTATATCTCGGCGACGAGGTTGAGTGCGTTCGAGAGAGAGAAAAAACAAAATTCCGTTCGTTAAACGCCATCCGCGCGATCGACGCCATTGAGTGGGATCGCGTCGAGCCGATGATGCAAATATGAGCATTAATTCCCGCCCAACCGTCTGTTCCTCGCCGTCGCGTTTGCTTCAATCCAAAAATTCGACCCGAGCCGAACCGCCGCGGATTTATCATTTTTTTTTAACCGCGAAAACGCTCGCCTCGCTGACTTACGGACTCCGGCTGTCCTTACTTCCTTTATTCCGTCGGCAGTAGAGAAAGCTCGAAAGGTCAGGTCACTTAATTATCTACCGCCCTCTACCCAGTTCCAAGCCTCTGTTCGTTCCCTAGGGGAACGAAAGAGATAAAAAGGAAGACAGCGAGTGAGAGAGAGAGAGAGAGAGAGAGAGAGAGAGAGGGGGGCGGATAGAAAGGGGAAGAATTGAATTCCGCCACGATGCCGACGCTGAGAGTCGCTAAAAGCCGGTGAAAATGAAATTCGGCGCGGGAGTCAGGGAGAGAAAGGCTTCCCCATTTTTTCCACTCAAGACATATTCTCAGGGGACGTTCAGACGTCGTGAGTGGAGGTTCGAGGGGTTCGGATTATGGGGTGGTAGTTTGTGATGCACGCTTATCGTAACATCGTCACCCGTACGTGATTGCGTATCTTTATGTCTTTTGTACTGATTCGTTAAGTCAGTACAAATCAGTACAAATCTTTCCCTTATTTCCAACTTTTTCTCGATTTGAACCTACTTTTCCCTAACGCTGTTTCTTTGGCCCGTCAAATATTTTGAAATTCACAATTTGGCCCGCCTATGCAAAACTTTGTGAACCCCTTGTTTTGAGCATACAATCAAAGTTATAGAGCACAGCAAAAGATCAGACACCCCCGTTATTAAACCCCATCAAGTTTGATCGCACACCCTCCCACCCACCGTCTACCTCGACTTGCTTACAATCGCACACCAATTGGCACGATATCCGAGTAATAAATCTGCCGCGAGCGGGCGACTGAATAACAAAGGGTGCGCATTAATAAAAAATGCACACATCGAACCCACGCGCCGTCGGCTTTTCCCTCCGGCGAGCGATCGAATAACAATGGCAGCGCCGCGTACACGATGGCTCTTCGTCAAAGTCTCGCACACCCTTCGTCCGCCAGCCTCGAATCCCACCCCCTGCTCATCCGCCTAAACTCTCGCCGGAATTGTGTACTGCGGTTTAACGCGTGTTCACACAGGCCGTCGGCGTCATTAAAACCGGCTTAAAGAGACGTAATTCGTCGCGAGACAAGCGGCACAACGAAGGGGAAAAAAAACACGACCGGAAGTGAGGGATTGTAGGTGAAATTATTTTGCCGCCCTTCGATTCGGCCGATTTTGTAAAGAATTTTTTTCGTCTATGCAATGATTGGTGCCTTGACTGTATAAGTATGGTTTGCTGATAGTGGCCGCGAGCTAAGTTCGCACGTGTAAAATGTAAGTTTCAAATAGACAGCGCCTTCACGTGCTACCAATTATAATGTAAAGGTGTCTTAGTGAGAAAAACATTGTTAACCCTTTGCACTCTTCTGTCGAGTCATACTCGACATCAGTTTTTATCACAGAAACAATTACGAATTATGAAATGTAAGAAAAATGTAAATAAAATAGTCTTATTTTTTAGTTAGAAACAAATATAAATTACAATGAAGTTTGAGAGCTATATTTAATATAATTAGTAAACACAATTGTTTGAAATAAGTAGCAGTCAAGGAACTATCCTTTGAAGAAAATTTCAAATAAAACACTTAAAATAGTAGGGAGTTGTTGGACAACAAAATTGAAAAATAATTCGGAGTGCAAAGGGTTAAAATCAATTCATTTTAGAGGGCAATATCTTAATTTTATAGTTGTGCTCATATTTAAAATAAGACCTCAATAATATTGACCGTATAATAATATGATAAAACATCTTCTACTTCATCAAATTTACAGTTAAGATATAAGTATAAATAAATACGTAATCGTACGATATGCCATCGACTACTTGAATTTTGTACGCTTTTCATATAATCTACCTTAGTATAATGGTTGGTAGCTCGTGGTAGCACTGGCGTATTTGGAACAGGTGTGAAGTACGCAATTCACAATCCATTCTTATACAGTCAAAGTATTAGAACAAACACTTTTGAATACTTAACAAAAAATCTACTACTACGCTCGATGTTTTTCTGCAAATCACATGAAATAGTCAGTACTATGAATAATGTTTTGCCACAACTGTACGCTACCGTAAATTCCACGTTCGAAGACAATACTAAAGATTCGTCATGCTCGTAATTCAATGCTATTTTTGTCCGAACGTGGCCGCAGTCGTGCGGAACAAAATTTTCAGCCAATCGCAAACGGCAACATTCGCAGGCTTGCCGCGTCTCATTGGCCGGCCTGGAAATTGGAGAATTTCCGGATAACATCGAAACACAGTTACGGAAGGCTAAACCGTTCCCCAGCCGGAAACTCGATCGAACGGGATCTAATATTCAGACGGCAGAATGTGGCGAGCCACTTTATTCCTCTCGTCCTTCGGTCCGATCGAAAAATTATGACCATGCAGATGGCGGCTGGGTCGAATTCTCGGGCGCATCAAAATTGCACGCGTCGGATAACACGTTTAAAGTCGAATCGCGGCGAGACGCGGAGAGGGAGTGACCCTGAATTACGCGAGCCGAGTCTTAGATTAGAAGATTAGACGATTAGAAAATTAGAGGCCGTCCAGTCTTACGTGTCAGGGATCGTGATTTATGAGGATAAATATGGGTGCCGATTTAGTAATTCGCGTCGTTTTTTCCATCTTCGACTCATCCTCTCTACTCTTTGCACGATTCATTCTTTTTTTTTTGTGCCCACGTTCCTGTCTTTGTTCTTTCAGTTACTCGTTCGTCGATCCCGAACTCCATTTTCTCGCCGAAAATCGAGCGGAGGATGTGCTCGGGTGATTGGACGCAATAAAAGAACATAGACTGGGGCTCGTCAAATTCAACCGGAAAACCGGTGGGATTTCCATTTTCCATATTTACGTTCCCTGCCCGTACGGAGCCCGCCGACACAATTTTCCATATTTCCGTCATTTCCCACGCTTCCCGTCGACATTGAAGAACGCGAATCGTAACTCGCCTGCTTGTCCTTTCCTTCTTCACGTTCTTCATATTGCGCTCCGCTCCATTTCCGTATTTCGCTCATATTTAGATTAAAGTCCGTCGGAAACATGAGACGATCGGAAGGTGGCGCATTGGCACGATAAGTAGAGTTTCACTTGTTCATTAGGAAGCATAAACGGGTGAAGAATTGAAATCGACCATTGACAAGAGTCGAATTCTAGCTGGACGAAAATAATATTTCATGGTTATACCGAAAATTAATTTATTTCAGAAAGTGTGTTAACTGTTTGCACCCCTTTGTCGAGTGACTCGGCAGCAGTAAAAATTATGAAATGTAAATAAAACGGGTTTTTAATTGAATTTGGTTTTTCCTTTATTTATTTAAATTGTCGTTGAAAAATAGTTCCAAGTGGAAAGGGTTAAGGGGACTGGGCAGTCAGATTTGTCGAACACGAAGGTTTTACTCGGGAATTTGTTACAAACGAATGAATACTAATTGAAATTTTTTCTTCAAGAAAATGTTTAGGAGACGAAAAGAAAATGTTGTAGTTGAAAATATGCAATGAGTCAAATGTGGTACGTAATTGATTGAAGTGAATTTTCAATTTATTCTTTATTTTGTAATAGTTTACTCTGAATAGAACCTAAAAGAAAAGAAATCAAATCAAAATTATAGAAATGGCAGCTATAAACACACGATTTTTTCTTCGTCGTGTGATTGTAGCCGAGAAAAATGGGCTGTTTGACTTTTTGTCTCAAAGACTAGAGTTTGCACAGGCTTTTTAAAGGTTCAGTCTGAAATTATACATATTGTGAACACGTTGAGTTTTTGCCTCAGCAGTATATTAAATAGAATGAAGTCCACTTCAAATCGTTTCTTTCTAAAACTAAAATCTGAAAACTATGAATACTGAAAAATGCCAAAGAAAAATGAGCCGCTACAATCTGTAGCTTACTGTAAAATAATCAAACTTCAGATGCACGCGCTGTTTCACGAAAACAGTTATTTGAAGCATAGTTGAGCGAATCGAAAAGAGTTGAGAAATTCGCAATTTTTGCAACATATTTTAGGTTATTTTCACACTCATTACTTGTCCAAAACAATAAATATGTAAAACCAAAAAACAAAATGTTTAATACAATTTTCATCCCTAATTCTTGTACAATAAACAAAATATATAAATTAACGATGAAATTGTTATTGGATTGAAATTGAAACTTTGACCACTGTACAGCGGTATCGAGAGGAAGAAATGTTAGAAACTTGGCTATAATTGTCGCGTGAACTTCTGAGCAATAAGATCCTAGATCAAATAAATTCTTTCACATTCGAGAGACACCTTTCTTCGTCGCGTCCAAAAACGTGGCTTCGGCATGGAAAATGGCCCGGAAAATCGCGGAAGATTCTTTGCGGCCCAACAACACGAAGGAAAATCTAATTGGGCTGTGGCGCTCTTTTAATTATTTCTGCAACGTCCTAATTTCCGTTCCTACTCGATTCCTATTCGATTCTTCAAAAAATTAGTTCCTTTGGTCAAAAGATCCATATTTCTGAATCGATTCTTTGTTACCCGTTTTGTTTAAGAATCGATATTTTTTGGAAAAAGTTCCCAAAAAATATCGATTATTTTACATGAATTATTAAGAGAATCTGCAGCATTTACTAAATGTGAACTCTATTCTCTACCCCGAAAGGTCGACTTTTTTATTTGGATTTTTTTTAAGAGAGTCTGCAGCATTTATACATCTTGAACTCGATTCTGTACCCCAACAAATAGACTCTTCCAAGATCGATTTTTTATTTGAATTTTTTAAAAGAGGCTGCAGCATTCATTTATCTTGAACTCGATTCTTTACCCCAAAAAATACACCCATCCAAGATCGATATTTCATTTGGATTTTTTAACAGAATCTATAACATATATTAATCATGAACTCGATTTTTTACGCCAAAAAATCGATTCGTCCAATATCGATACTTTATTTGAAATAATTGATTCCCCAAAGTCGATTATTTTATTGGAAATTTTAAGACAATCTGCAGCATTTATTCATTTTAAACTCGCTTCTTCACCCCCAAAGAATCGATTCTTGCTAGATCGATTCTTTGGTTCAGATTTTTTTCAGGAATTCGAATCTGAAGCGATTCAAAAATCTAGATTCTAGTTCCTGCGCGTCGCCCACGGTTTCCAGGCTCTCGATCGGACGGAATATTGAGCCGGGAACCTGGATATTTCGCGAGCCTCGCGAGTATTCCGGATTCGCTTGAGTCCCTTTCGCTGCCCCTCCGCTTTCCTCGCCAACGGAAATCGTCCGGACGGTCGTATGAATGGAAATATCTAATATCATTCGACAGTTTTCGCGCGAGCGTATCGAGGGAAATATCGGAACGACGGCAGTGCGCACGGAAGAGTGTGTGACTTTTTTTTCCCCCGCTCGCAAAAAATCGTCACACCATCGAGTCGCGAAGCCGACGGCGGCTTTTTTAATCCCGTAACGTGAGAAGAACGTCGAATCGATATGCGTATGCATGTAATTTCATTCGCTTCGATATGACATAGTCGAATCATGAAAACTCACGTTTATTTCAGCCTCGAGAATGTCGGAAAAATATTATATTATGTCAGTCTATTGGTTTAGTAAACGGGCTTGGACCCGTATGACAAACTACATAAGCACATATATACAAAACAAAAATGTTACAAAATAGAGTGCACCTATACCTCGCTATGCGGTCGCTTTTTATACGGCATTTCGCTATAACGGCCGTTTTTAATTATGCCACTTTTTCGATTTACGGCTCACAACGTTTCGTTGTACGGCCAAAAAAAATGTTGTACTATAAAAATGCTGTGTATCAAAATAATTGATTCGTTATACGGCTTTTCGCTTTACGGCCAACTTTTCCGGAAAGCATCTAGGCCGTAAAGCGAGGTATGGGTGTATAACAAAAACGGAGTTACATTGACTGGTGTACAAGAATATGAACGAACTGTGATAAGCTGATAAGTGTGGCACAATAAAAGAATGTAAGAAAAACAAGTGGTCGCATAATGAAAGGAGTAATGAGAGATCCTATTCCTCTAGTGCCCTGATCGTTGAGGTCCTGAGCTTGATTTGTAATTAGTTGAAAAAGTCAATTACAACATAATGATATAAGCCCAAATATTGAATCGATGATAGAAAAAGTTGGCCCACCTCAATGCTCACAACTAAGCGCAAAGTTATTCAAATTTTCTCTGATGAATTCGAAGTAGAGAAAGTTTTTGCAAGATCTGAAGCAACCAGTTTTGACCCGTTGTTTATTTCCGTCGCGAGAGAGGTGCGACGGTTCAGTATTGATGGGCAAATATGCACGCAGATTAATTATTAACAATCCCGTGCGAATCGGTGACCCAGGCAAAGCGTATGAATTCTTAATGTGAATGGTGTCAACCGGCCGTGCCAAATTCGCAGGGTTAGGTCTGGGCTAGGCCGAATGACACGCCCGAAATCCACCCCGTCGCACGACCCCAACGTCATCTAACATTTGCCACAGATTAGTACTCGAGGCTTAAGCGAGGTGCACATTACGCTTCATTAAATTTCCAGCACAGGAATTTCAGCGGCTTCACGTCCGGACGAGTTGCGCTAACGACACGCTTTTGTTGGTAATGGAGCGAACGAAAGCGGAACGCAAACCGTGAGAAACAAGACCGATACTTCTTTAAAGTCAGGCAAGTTCGATACGAGCCTCTCGGGAAAATAATAGGAAAATAGTACACCTAAAAATTCGTCGTACAATAAGAAAGTTTTGAAAAGAAGTGCAACCGACTTCGAAACTGCGCTAAGAAGTAGGAAATCATTTTCTTTTTTTAAGGTCGGTAACCTTAGCCAGGTCATAAGAAGAAAGAAAATTATGTCATACATTTTAACGCAGTTTTGAAGTCGGTTGTGTTTCATTTTTTAATTTTTAGTAACATTTCGTATCAAGAACCGACCAATGTCGGGCTAGTAATTTGCTAGTGAAGAAGTTGATTAAATAATTGGGTATTCCTTGTTACGAATTTGTAGAATTCACATGGGTCGCGTGAACGTGTAGAAATTATCCTCGAAAATGGTGAGAAAACTGTTTAAAAAATGGGTTCTTGATGGAATTTTTCGTATATTTCGTATAACAGCATATTCTATGGGCCTACATAAGAAAAACATTTTATATAAACGTCGTTTAAAGCTTTATTAAACAATTGACAATAAAAAATTAAAACATAAATAAAAACCGACATCAAAACAAACAGCACCAAAAAGGATAAAACAATTGTTCCTTTTCCTGAGTCAAAGAATCATCCAAATCGGTCCACCTGTGCGCGAGTTATGCGGGAACATAAATTAAAACAAATTCGTGAATCAACCGTGGAAATTTCGTAATATTAGATTACCCTCTTCGTGCTTGATGAACAAATAAGATTTATTTTTTTCTCTACATGTTTCGACATGTCAAAACAGGTCTAAACGGGTTAAATAATTTTTCCTTTTTAACGTCCTGCCGAAATATATACAATTTTTTTTGTTTAGTTTTAATTTATGTAATATTAGATTGCCTTCTTCATGGTTGATGAACAAATCAGATTTATTTTTTTCTCTACATATCGAAACATGTAGAGCTGTTTTGTCTAGTAACTTTTCTTTAAAAGCTATTTATTACCATACATTTTTCATAAAGCTTTATACGACCCATGTTCACACAACATTATTCTCTCACATAGGCCCATAGAATACACTGACAAAGTTTCACCATGGAAACCTGGATCACTCAGTACACACGTCGAATAGAAAACCTCCACCTTTTTCGAAGCCGGTTAAAAAGTAAATCAACACAAAGCGCCTAAACTAGCGTTAATTAATCCTGGTGTTAAAGGAATAGAGCTGAGTGAAACATCGAAAAAACCTTTCTTATCACTCCTGCAAGTCGTGCATTACCGCTTGCCCGTCCCATATCGACCCTTCCGACGTAATCCAAACACAGACCGAAGGGCCGAGCGCGAGAACCGTTGGGAACAATTTAATTGACACGCGCCGACTCGCAGAATAAAGATAAACGAAGCGTGGCGCTGATAAATGACGGATAAAGAGCGGACTTTAAGGGATGAGCCGCGGAATTGGATTTCGCGACGATCGGGATCGGCGAGAGCGTCTTCGAGAGTCAACGTCGGACGGGGCTACTTCGAAAAGGTCAGCAACGATGAATATTCACCCTCGCAATCTTCGCCATCGAATCGATTCACGTCACTTTTCCGTCGTCGCCCGACAATCAGATGCCATTTAGTCCGAATAACGAGGAACAAATTCGTGTTAATAGCTATCGATCGTCGCCGAGCTAATTCTGCGTGGAGAGAGAGAGAGAGAGAGAGAGAAAAAAAAAACGTCTCGAACGAAGGAAGCTCACTTCACGGGCAAATTAATACCAAACTTGTACTACATCGGATATGACTTTAGACCATATATACTGATAGACACGGCTTCAGGCAACTGCATTGAGGCAAAGATAAAATCATCTATGTGACGTCACACGTGGGCAAATTAATGATGGAAGTTGGTGTGTAATCTCATCTGAAAATTTTAACGTAACTGGTTGCATATATTAAGAGCACATTTCATGCAGTATGCGTCATTTGGAATTATCGTTTGCCCACATGTGACGTCACACAGATGATTTTATGTTTGCCTCACTCTGTTTCATGGATTCCTATACGAAAAGCGTGTCTATGAGTATATATGGTCTAAGGATACGACGTTCGACTTGCTCTTTTTTTTTCTCGTTGCGCTTTTTCCCTTCATACTCCGGGGCTCTCTCTTCGACACGACGTTACGACGTCGTAAGAAATTCCGCGCACCATGACGAAATCTCGAGAGCAGTCGACGGTGGAGAAAGGTATTTCGCGGTCGGTCCATTTCCGTGGAAAATGTACTATGCGGAAAATATATTATCCGCGACGGTTAGCGCGGCTTATATTGCGCAAGGCGTGTGTGTGGCCGCGGAATGGATAACAGCGAATACTTCATTGCGCCTTTGAACGGAGTCCGCCGCCGAATTTATGATCCAGAAGTATTGATAGTAGAATTGTCGAGCAGCCAAAATGACTGGTATGTCATTTTGACCCCTTGGTGGTTCTAGTGTTAACACGAGCAGCCAAAATGACTGGTATGACATTTTGCTATAATGAAGGCTGATGTTCAAGACATCTTGTTTCCGAGAAATTTTCCTGGCTTTTATCGAAATATGTATTAACATCATTGATAGGTGAAAGTAAAGTAAAATTTCAGAAAGTACGATCACTTAAGTGTGAGCCTTCATTGTAGCAAAATGTGAAAGAAGTCATTTTGACCGCTTGGTTGTTCTATTGTTAATAGCTATATCAATATAATATATAACCTTAAGTACTTATAAAGTTCACTGAAATATTAAAATGGACCTATGTTTGAGGCAGTGTCCTGGCTTAGGGGAAAAAATTGTTATTTTTTCTTTTTGTCGGCTTTAACCGATAGTTAATGTATTGGAGAACACGTTCCGAAAGTTATAGAGGTCAATTCAAAGTATGTTATCGGGCAGACAGCTGGTTGTGAGTGGCGCAAAGTCGAAGGCACTAATCGATTGAAATCTTTCATGCATCCTCCCCGTGTCATTCAACTGCATATATAGAGAAACGTATTCTTCCGATTACATGAAGACACACCGAAAACTCCGACGAGAAGTTCAATTATATGACCTCAATCGCTCCAAGACTTGAAAATGGGTCCTAAAATTGTCTAAATTGCCGTCCATATAGCCGCAGGCATGGTTCAATGAGGGCTATGGAGCAGTTTTAATGATGATGTAGTTATTGGAATTTAATATTGACAGCAGTGTAAGATATTCGCCGAAGAAGCAACACCATCAACGCTCGTACTGCTCGTAGACTTCAATAAATGCAGCAAAATGAATTTTTCTAATAAATATGAAGGACTGCGGTATAGATCAGGCATAGTTTATTAGCATTGGATTGCTGTAAGCCACCAGTAATTAATATTTTCCGAGCGAAAACATTAAAGCGTGTTTACTCGCATTCTTGTTTCAATGATTCTTTGAAACTGGCGGGCGTGATAGCAAAAAAACTGTTTGAGCTATAAATGAAAAAGTAATTTTTCACCACTTCTATTTGCCAGAATGAAGCAAATTGTTTTCCCCGGTATCATTAGTTTTCTTTTTCAACCCCGAAATTTGTGTGTATTTTGAATTTTGTAGTGTTTTTTTAAATTCATCAACAATAAAACTCCGCCATTTTGCGACAATTTTATGACAACAAATTTTTTTTATGTTTTTCAAAAGTATCTTAAAATGCACACAAAGTATTAGGAAGCTTCGTTGTTTCTCATCACATTATCATCACATTATATGATTAAATCACAACACTTTTAGCCTTCTAAACCAGGACACTGCCTCAACTCTTTAAGGCACACGGTTGTAAAGAAAAAGATAATCCAAGCTGCACAGTATTTGTTTTAATACAAACAACTGGAAAAAAACGTTAATTTCAATTATTCAACCTAAAATATTACTCAAAGTAAGAGAAAAAAAGATAATAACATTTCGATAAATCCTTTACTACAGAGTGGGATATAAATAATTCCAGCATGCATAAAAAGATAGGCAAAGGGTGGGACAGTTTTTAACCCACCAAACTCCAGAGTTAAGCAGACGGCAAGCGAGACTTCGACATTGCCCATCGACGACAATAAAGCGTTGAGAAAGAAGTGGCAACGAAGGAAAGAGAATACACCGAAACTCATGATCTCGAAAGCGAAAACTAACAATTCGTCGACATTGAAGAAAAAAAATATTCCAGATCGATAATTCTTGACCGGTTAAATGCGCGAAGTGTGAAAAACTAAAAATTGTTCGTCGCCGACGGTAAACCGTGGAAAGCGCGCATGAACGGTCGAAAAGACAATGGACCAAGCTCTGAAATAAGCTCCTCCCATTTTATCAGTCTCGAACAATCGAGAGTCACAACTGACGCGGGCGAGATTAATTGAAGCGCTGACGGTACGCGAAACGTCGAACGGTGTCAAAAATCACTTCGTTATAACGGGAGAACGAGTCCATTGAGAATGAAGCGAGACAGAGAGTGAGAGAGAGAGAGAGATAGAGCGCGCGCGATTGGTACATAGAGCATCGAATCCGCCGTTTTTGCTCGCGGGAGAGAACGAAAAATTGCCGGCAGATTCTCGGGCGACGAGAGAAGAGTGTGACGGGACAATAGTGGCAGACTAGCGCAATTGGGCAATATTCAAAATATCGACAAATCGCCGACGAATAGACCCAATAGACTCAGGTATCAGAAAATAGAAAGTAAGCAAAAGTCGTACGAAAAATGTGAAGCGAGAATCAGGTCGAGACGGTGAGCGAAAAATGATAATGAAAAATGTGAGTAAGAGAAACATGTGACACTCTTCCAATTAAAACGAACCCTTCAGAACACTGCTCATCACATTATTGTCATTCAGAACTGTGAAAAAATGTAGGACAGTTATTTCATACTTTATTTTAATTTATTTTTATACATTATATACCATTATTGTAGACTCCTGAAGAGGAGACCAGAGCGTCTCGAAACATGTCGAGTGTAAAGGAATAAAATACACATCTTTCTTAATTCAACCAAGAAGAGGGTTTTATTTGAAGCATTAACCCTCGAATACCCACAATGGGTCAATTTGACCCGATCGTCAACCCATTTTTCGAGCAAAATAAAAAATTTTGCCTACGTACATTTTATCGACGTTGCAATATATGTTAAACGTTAACAATTTGTTTAAAAATTGTTTACGTTTCTTGCAAAATTAAAATTTGTTGCTACATGGTCGTCAGTGTTTTAAAAATGGAATGGGATAGACGTAGTAACCTAACTATTTTTGACCAAATTTCGCAACACTTATTTCCAGGATTGTTATCTATAACACATAATCTAATAATTATAACAATAATCTTAGTGTTACGTGGACGCGTTGAATTTACTTTGACGTTCTCGTCTCACATAAATCTATACAAACGAAATGTCTATGAATTTAAAATGTCGGGTTGTCCGAGGGTTAAAAATGACAATGGAGAGCGCGTACGAAACTAGATGACCATTGCGAGTAAATTGATCAATCGCGCGGAATGATTTCAGCGGGACGAGAATCGGATCGAGTCGGCGCGATGGTAGATTTTCTCGGTAAATTTTCTCTCAACAATTCCTTCCCTCCTTGGCACTCGCGATTTTCTCGACTGATTAATTTATGGAGATGCATGGAGATTGAGCGGCGCAAAATTTCAGGTATAATTTGAAAGAGATTAGCATGGATTCGCGTGGAACTCTGCTCCCTCCGCTCCTGCTTCTTTCCTCTGGCAGACCGCCGAGGCGACCGTTTCCGAGTTAACGAGATTCTGCGAACGGCCGAGAACGCTGAAGATATCGCCTCGGATTCCTTGCGCACCTACCGCGACGACGGGAATTGAAATTTCAAATGGCAAGCGAATTTCCGCCTTCTATTAATCCAATTCCGCCCCGTGTCGCTGCCGCGATCTGTGCACGCACGTCATCGATATTCCGCGACAGAGAAGGGACGTAGCTCGCAACTCGCAAGCAAAGTACTCGACCACGTTTCGCGTACGAACTGTCGACTGTTTCAGAAAAGTGACACGGTTGACGACAGACAAATCGCGTGGTGCTTTGTGAACTCGACAACTTTATGTTTCGCAAATACGTCGCGACGTGATTCTTTTGAAACGTGCATCGGAAGACGTAACAATTTCAGACGCTTTGTTGGATCAAGGTAGCAAGTAGGAGTATAATTATCTTTGAAGCGAAAAAGTTAATGAGATCCTGAAAATAAAACTCTTGTAGAAGTCTCGTACGAGAAGCTGGTAAGGCGCTGGGTTCATTCTTTGTAATTACTTTCACTCCCACCCACGTGGGTATTAGAGACATTTAAAGCATGACAGGGTATATATAGAAGATCATCTGTCTAGTATTAAGATGGTGTTGTAAAACACTGCATCTGAAACATTAATTGTCATACATCAAAGCTAGAACTCGCACGCAACCTTTAATGCTTTAATGCCTCCACTTGAAATATCACGATTCACTGGACAGCAAGATGTGACTTTGTTTCAGTCATTTAAATGAAAACAGCTAATTTCGATTAATTTTGACATGCTAAAAACGAATCCGAAACCAGTTTGTGAGAGTTAGCTCTAGCTTACGAGAAATCAATCTTTTAACCAAATTTTCTCTTTTGGACTTTAGACAACACTCGGCTCGTAATTATACAAGATAAGCAATTTTCATTTGTTGCAGAAAATTCTACAGACATTTGGCAATACAATGATATGAAGCACTTTTGCTTTGTGAACTTGAAGATATGCATCAACATTAATTAATTTTGGCGAGACACGCTTCGCGCGCCTATTTCTGGATATTCCTTTCAATTTTTAGTCAAAGTTGTGATTCTGACGTGGATTCCAATCATATTATGCGATAGAGCAGACATTTTTCTGTGTAAAACGATCATGACACCATGCGAAATGGACATTAGCTTCGCACAGGAAAACGAAAATGTTGTGCAAAACCATATATTGTGCTCGCTCGTAACTGTTCCGTTTTTGTGTATCTATTATACATATATATGTATATAGATATATATCTGCGGAATTTAAAAAAATAGCTTTAGTATATGTATTTATTACTTAAATTTAAAAAAATCGTTTTACTATGTACTATATATATATATAGCTTCACTATATAAAAATTTAGTAAATGTAAAACTATATATATATATGTACTAAAGTTTTACATGGTAAAGCTATTTTTTTAATTTCCACATATATATATATATATATGTATCTATATACATATGTATATGTATGTATTACTACAGATAAATAAATATATCGACACACACATATATATTGTTGCGTGGACGCGGGTGAGACATTACAACGCACAGGATTACGAATAATAACGGTTTAATATGACACGTCAACGACCGGGCACAGACTCTTTGGTTTGGTTACCAACAACAATAACAAAACGACATTAACATAAAATCAATAACTAATCGATCTTCCTGCGAACTTCACGTTTACGGTCGTAGCACATATATACATTTATTCGCGACTTTTTTAAAGTTGATTCATGGGCGCCTGACATTCACGCAGCGGCCCTGACTCGAACGCTCACACGATTCCGTCCGCGTCGTCCCGAAACCCGCATCCGTGCGGGCTAATCAATCGCGGAAACTAATTCAATATCCGGCCGTGCGAATTTATCTTCTAATCAAGCCCACGACGCGGCGCACTCTCATTACCGTCTTTATCCAGCCATCAGCGGCCGACATCTCCAAGTTCCGCGGTGGCACGTTAAGCCCCCGGCGAATCAGGCAGGGTCGTTTCATTTTCAACCCCCTCCCCCCTCCTGTCCTCATCGTTTCTCCGCGTAATCTTTGGAGATCAAACGAAACGCGGAGCATAATTACCGTTCCAGTTTGCTCAAACGATTGCCGGCAAATACGGCGGCGAGAGTCAAGAAGTACGCGAGCGGGGAGAGGGGGCAGTAGGTTCTGTGAGATGGAGGGGGATGAGGGGGGTGGGTGGGGGGTAAGAAATGAAAACGCGGCGAAATGCGAAGAAAAACGTTAACGAGCCGCGAACTGAGAAAGTTGTCTTCCCGTGGATGTCGAAGGTTCCCTTTGAATGGAATATCGCTTAATGAGGACAGATTGAGATGGGGGGGGGGGGGGGGAGAGGGGGTGCTCTCTGATTTCGAAAGAATGGTGGTTGTTCTTGGGATTCAACGCACTGGCTGGCATGCGAAATAAGAGTTTCCGATACCCTTTGTCGACGTTTGGTGCTGTGCACAGACGTTCGACAGGTACGTTTGCAGGTATGTATATTGTGTATTTGGGTTATAGGGAAGGGAAGTGGTGTTCGAGATGTGGTTACATATTAAGTGACCGTCATTTGGCAACGAAGCACAGAATTTTTGATACTGAGCGGACACGTGTTAGGGTTGATGACGAAAGAGCTTCGATTGCGATTTCTTCATAAGAGACCGTGTTAAATTAATAAATTATTATCTTCTGAACTATGTAGTAGGAAATTTTGAAATTTCGTATGTGCCTTTACCAAATCAAGGTGCCTCATCTCTAAAAAATTTTGCGACTTTGATGTGTGTGTGCAATTCTTCCTTAACTCTATGAAGAAAACGATTTTATAGACAAAAAAACCCAAGTTTCATTTCAGTTATTTAACACAAAATATTACTCATAATAAGAAAAAAGAATAGTAACATTTCGGTAGATCCTTTATTACAGAGTGGCACATAAATAATCCCACCATACATGAAAAGCTAAGCAAAGGGCGGGACAGTTTTTAACCCACCTAACCTCAAAGAGTTAAGAGATGCTGTCAGTGATTATCGGCTGACGTGACGTTATGGTAAACATACATGTCACTCATATTCGATTGACGTACTAGTCGATCTAGCGAAATGAGAATCCTCGTACCTTTGGTCAGCGTCAAAAAAAAAAGAAGAAAGAATGAAATCGCTTTTTATCAAACCTACGTCGGTCCAGTTATTGTTTCCGGCGAGACAAAAGGCAGCGGCGACGAAGAAACCCTCGTGGCAGAGCGGGGCCGGGAGAAAATTTTGTTTGCAAAAAAGTTTGGCACGGCTTCTGCTAGATGCCATTGTCGCGGGAAAATTCTCTCTCTCCGTCGTCTGCGCTAACGACGTTTTGAATTATTCCACTCTTCCGGTCGATCGATGTTGCGGAAATATGCGATGCGAATCTTGGACGATGAAACAAGTTCCAGAAATGTAATTCATGTCTGCTAACTGCTTCTCCCTCTTTTGTATTTCGTCGTTGCATAGCAAAACTGTTTCTGGTACTGATCAGTCGATCATGAAGATGACACGGATATTTGACCGCAAGACCATCACAATCGGTGCAACATTCCTCATTGTTCCCTTTGTTTCGTCTTTCTCCAGTACTTCCGCTTAAGTTTTTCCCTCTGTTTTCGCAGCCCCCTTTTTCTCTCCATTTCCGCATACCCTCAGAGACGAGTTTCGTACTTAATGACGGGAGCGCCTCGTAACTTAATTAAAGTGTTAATTACAGAACGTAAAGGTCGCCTTCTCCCACTCGTTCTCTCTCTCTCTCTCTCTCCATCTCTCTCTGTCTCTCTTCTGCTTAACGTCGTCGTCATTACGGCTCAAAAGCCCGATCGGCCGTGCTCCCTCAATTATCTAAACGAACCCTTTTAAGGCGCGTGTAAATATTAATTACGAGACGCCCCTCTTCTGTTATTCGCTGAAAAAGACACAGAAACCGTTGCATTCAAATTCTCCCTTTTGTTCTTTGCCCCAGTGGTAAGACAAATTATATTTAAAACAAGATTTGCGCGTATCAACTTTTGAAAATGAATGACACACGGCTACCTAATTTATTTTCAACTTTTAACGTACGCAACATTGTGTTCTGAAACCGAAGCCGGCTGGATGCGACGAGCAAATGGAAATGGGTTCTAGTTAGGGCTGGTACTATTCGTCGAATTATCCGGTACCCGAATAGTCATCGAATAGAGGGTGAACCACGAATCGTGATCAGTAGAGTTTACAAACAGCGTACAACGGCGTAGCATACGATTCTCCTTGTAATACAAAGTTCTACCAACTAGAATATTTCTTTAAAACTTTTCTCGACCCAGATGAAAAAGAAATTAACACATGTTACGTTATATGACATTTACCGAATTCGTATTTAAATCCTCTAACGGATAGGCGTAAAGACATTATAGGTTTATGTGCAAAAATTCAAGGTATCCGTGAAAAATCATGAAAAAACAGTTGACAAAAAATTGGCAATAATCACTTTAAAGCTCTCTTGAAATCATGCTATTACATGATAAGATGTTTTTCGATCGGACTGCTAATAACAGAGTAATCTCCACTGATCACGATTCGTGGAACACCCTGTATAACTCGAATACTCAAATATAATTCGAATATTGTTCAGTATTCGGATACTCGAATACTCAAATATAATCCGAACGTTGTTCAGTAGTCGAATACTCGAATACTCAAATATAATCCGAACATTGTTCAGTAGTCGAATACTCGAATACTCAAATATAATCTGAATATTGTTCAGTAGTTGAATAGTCGAATACCGAAGTATTCGAATATTGTTCACTCATCGCTATTGGTACGCGGCAATGTATATGCTGTGCTGCAAAGTGACACACTGATCGGATATTCGGGTAATAATATTCGGATATTAAGATATTCGAAGTTTACTCGTACTATTCGAATATGGATGAAATATTCGAATATTAAATTATTTGAATATTACGATATTCGAAGTTTACTAGTGCTATTTGAATATCGATGAAATATTCGTATATTAAATTATTCGAACAGTACCAGCCCTAGTTCTAGCAGCAAGAAATGGTGGGACAAAAATATGCACTGGATGGGTTGGACCTATCCCGTGCCGCGTCTGTGCCCGAGCACACGTGAGCCTGTAATCGAACATGTCGGGCCGAATTCTGACTCGTACCACTGACATTTCTATGTTCCCAGAAACGGATGGCGAGAAATGGATTTCCGAGGTACTCGCGACGTCTCGCCAATGACATTCTGCCGTACAGAATTATTATCGAGCCGGGAGTGGTCGAGTTTTGTTGAAGCAGAGGCCCTTTAAACTGCTTCCGTTCGTAATACCCTTTGTCGCGTTTCGAGTAACCCGAATCGGACACTCAGGAGCAAGTGCTCCGATCGAGTGTCGGGGCTTCGTCCTTTAAGGCTGCATGCGCTTTCTGTTCCGAAAGGACCCTCTGTCGTGAGGAAATTTCGGGTTTTGTTCGCCGAGGAATCGATAATCCACGGATAAACACTAAATACGTATATGTGACACGAATGTATGAATGTAGATATAAATTTTGACAACATTCGTACGTTCAACTTTCATATATCCATTGACAAGGTACTTACACGCCTGTGAATGAAAAATGCATCGACTTATAATGTCAAATGTACAAAATAATAAATAAGTGAACACGACAGTAGACATACTCACTGTTGCGAGCAAATTTTGCGTTTTATTCATAGAGTAATCGATAATCCACGGATAAATACCAAATACGTATATGTGACACGAATGTATGAATGTAGATATAGATTTCAACAACATTCGTACGTTCAATTTTCATATATCCATTGACCACGTACTTACACGCCTGTGCATTAAAAATGCGTCAATTTATACTGTTAAATGTACAAAATAAATACTAAATAAGTGAACGCGGCAGTAGACATACAGTGTGTCGATTATTGGTACATTTAGCCTAGATGATCACGGAGTGGGTAGCCAAAATCCGAGCCGCGATCTTGGTCAGCGAGAAAAGCCATCGAGTGAAGAGTCGTCAGCCAATTGATCGGTCGACCAATCGAGATCGAATAGTATCGACATCCAGTCGATTCCCGTGCAACTCCGCAAATACCTTCGGATCCCTTTTAAATGCCTCCCTGACACGTAATGCTCTTTGTCTCGTTGAGAGTAGCTTCAGAAACGGTGTCTGACTGACAAAGAAGTGTTTTACCTATAGGTACATAGCTACCGAGTATGTACTTCAGAAATTCTGGCAGAATGCAAAAGCGAACGTTGTTCGGGTGTCAATAAATTATCGTAAATTAGCGTTACATAATGTGCTACTTCCTTTTTAAGCGCCTACCACAGTTTAACTGAAATTGACTTATTAATACACGAAGCGTTTATTTCTGCAACATTGATCGGCCACAAGTGAATGACAGTAAAGCTTTTTCCATAGCTTACGTCAATTTGACCGAAATCATGAAGCAAACTTCGCGCTGTTATTGTCGGGAAGAAACCTTCTGCAAGGGTTAAATAATCGAGGGAAAAAATTGTTAATCACTCTTTTTGCTCCATACGTATATACCTGCGCGCACGCGTGAGCGGCGTAGCACAATTGCACGTGACAAGCCGCGCAATTAATTATCGGGCGAACGTTTTGACAGCATGACGAATTAATTAGAGGGGCCACTTTGAGCGTGCCGTCCTCTCTTACTCATATCTCTGTGTCATGCACCCCGTTGTTTCCTTTCATCGATTCGCATCGTTAAATTCGGCCGAAAATCGTAATAATCAGATAAACGGACATCGTCCTCAAATTCGTGCCATTGAAACATATCCACTTCGCGCGAGTCACGCTAGCAACAAAATCCGACGAAAGTAAAGTTACTCTCGTCGCTGCGTGAATTTTCATAAAAATCTACCTTTTCTTTTCTATACTTGCATATTGTAAGAGGACCGCAGTTCGCATGTGTGCTCCAAATTTTCTAAAAAA
Source organism: Priocnemis perturbator (assembly GCA_963942575.1). Classification (NCBI taxonomy): domain Eukaryota; kingdom Metazoa; phylum Arthropoda; class Insecta; order Hymenoptera; family Pompilidae; genus Priocnemis; species Priocnemis perturbator. Next base: position 237,049 of record OZ012654.1, read on the forward strand.
AAAATTGATTAAATTCCAGCGGTACAGAAAACTGTACAATGCGGTCCGGGAGTACGATCTTTCATTCTGTTCTTTCTTTTTTTTCCTCAGAGGATGACGGGGACGCTGGCTTTTTTATTAGCCGCGTTGAGCAGCACAGTGAGCGCTCGACTTTATTTGAACGTGTCCGGCGATATTTTATTGGGCGCCCTCTTCCCCATTCATCGGAAGGGCAGCAACGGCGAGGGTTGCGGCAAAATTCAGGCAAGTCGACCTCTTATTATGTCCGTCCAATCTTTTTAATGACTACTTCCCGTTATGAAAACGCGTCAGCTAGTTCGCTACTTCAGTCTAATGCAGTGGCGGATTAAACGGTAAGCGGACTAAGCGACCGCGTGGGGCCCCGGGGCTTTAACTGAAATTTGTAATTCAGAGGAAGAAGAAAAAAAAGTTACCGTAGTGGAGGCGACTTTTCAGTTACGAAGAAAATGGGCAAATATGAAACCGACGTAATGACAGTGATTTGGAATACTATTTTGCAGAGAATAGATGTTACTAGTGAATCACTGTGATCAGTGGAGTGCGAACTATTGTAAGGATCTATCCTATGGAAGTCATTAGAAAATTTTATCGATCATTTGAGAGAATTTGAGAAGGCTGAAAAAGAGACAATTGATTTGTCAGGGCTGTCGTTTAATGTGGAAGATGGACATACTTGCAGGCAACGAAAGAGAAGAATGATTTTTGACGAAAACAAAGAAGTCGGACATGAATTTGCAATAAAAGAAGATTTCATAATCAATTCATTTTATGTCGTATGTGATAACACCAAGGCAGAACTATCTGGAAGAACTCAGACGTATGAAGTTGTTGAAGAGCCTTTTCAGATATGTTTCTATTGAAATTTATCAATAGACGAAAAAAAGAACGTGATACAAATTTTAAGGATATTTACAAAAATGACACTGATGTTTGTACGATTGAAGATGAATTTGACCATTTTTTAACATTTCTAAAAGAAAACGGGGACATTTTGCGATGTCTTTTTTTCGTGGGTGGACGCGTTTCGCATGTTTAAAGGTAAACTTGGTTTTTCGAAATGGAACGGGTTAAATTTTGTTACAATTTGGATAGCGCTTTTCCAATGCGCTCATTTGGAACATTTTTTCCCATTATGCATAGTTTAAAAGTTATAATGATAATATGTATTACTTATGCCCTTTTCTTGGTTGAGATAATTGACCGAAATATTTTATTGCCTCTACATATTTCAGGACCGTCGGGTCTTCTCTTCAGGAGTCTAATGAATTACATAGTCTTAGGTTCTGTCGGTCTAGAATATTTGCCATTTGAGTATGGGTTACGTACGTGTATTATCCGTATCCTAGTGTGTGTGTGTGTGTGTGTGTGTGTATGCTGTATTTCGGGTGTTTGTGATACACGGAGGAGATAGTTTTTCTTATTCTAATTTTGGTTATGATGTGATTGTCATGATGATGTGTTAACTCCCGCTAAGTGAGTTATAATAGAGTTATAATAAAAGTTGTATATGTAATACAAAGAAGTCACCGCGTCCGTGCGAGTTGTTATAACTTTTAAACTATGCATAATATGGAAAAATGTAATGAATAAGCATTATGGAACTTGGCGAGGGCTATCCAAATATGTACACAAACTTAACTCGTTCCATTTGAAAAAAATCCAAGTTGACCTTGAAATCTCTAAAAAGAGCCCACCCACGCAAAAACAAGGCATCACAATATGTCCCCCTCTGTGCTATTCGAGTTCTGTACTCAACATTTTTTCATACTATTACAAACAACAGGGATATTCAAGGTGGACAGAGTTATTGACCCAACCTGTATAATATAACTACTCACGGCGGTTTTCGATCCTTAAAATCAAAATATTAATTCTGGCATGATATTCAATACAAATAAGAACGGAAACGAAATGTATAATTTCCTGCTCGAAATCCCGGAATCCTGACAAGGAAGAAGTCATTGGCTTTCAGCCAGCTAGCAAGATTTCGCCGGAAGTTCTTCCCTTACGAAAAAAAGCACATCTTACGTAGAGATGAAAGGAGAAAAGAACGGAGCGGGTAATATGGACGATGAGAACAGATATACGGCAACTCGCCGTTCGCTTTCTGTTGCCAGGTCGAAGATGGAATCCAGCCATTGGAGGCGATGGTCTACACTCTTCGTCAGATCAATCAGGATCCGAACATTTTGCCGGGCGTAAAACTCGGAGCGCTTGCTTTCGACAGTTGTGACAATCCGAATCATGCATTGGAGCAGGCGTTGAATTTTGTTAAAGGTAGAGTTGATATTAGTTTTCATAAAAATCTGGTAAAACAAGACTCTAAATTCGACAAAAATCAATAATTCGTGAAAGACATCCTCTTATGTCAATCTAAATGGAGACTTCGATTCAAACCTGTATCGATATTTAATGATTCGGAAGGTATTTAGACCAGGCTTCGAAAGTTTCCAAGTTTCCAAGTTTTCGAGTCGCCAATTATTGAACTGTTAAGGTACACGCTTCCTAATGATTGAACGTGTTAAGGAAACTCAAAGCTCCCGGCGTCTTTGCAGGTTTCATCGCGCACATAAATGAATTTCACGTGCGGGAATTTCAGTGTGACGATCAAAGCGTCCCGAAATTCATGAGCGGCGGCTTTGATAAGGTTGTCGTTGTCTTGGCAGGACAGTCCAGTACAGTTACAATACAGGTAAAGTAAAATTACAAAAATTTTCTTATTCTATTCTAATATCACGGGTGGTTCAGAAATTTTGTCCAGATCCTTTAACATACATACTGTAAATTCTTTACAATTGTTCAACTAATCTTACTCCAACATAGTCCACTCCAGTAATCCTACGCCAAGGTATTCATGGCTAACATTTTATTTTACAAAATTATAACTTTTTTGTTCTTACTTTTTCTCCCCTGAAGAATTGTTTAACATGTTGCTGTTGGACCACATTTATTTATGCAATACCTATTGTATAACTCATTTCACTTGATTATCCTAAAAATAAATATCGTCCAAATTAGGTTTGGTCTCATTTTTATCAGCACAATATCAAGAATGTGTTCGTACAGAAAATGTTGAAAATAAAGTTTAACTTTCACTCGCCTCGACTGTCATTCACAATTTTCTTCTATCGAAATCATCCGAATCGGTGTCCGCGCCAAGGAACAATGCGAGAGAATTTACTGTACACACGTCCTATCCAGTAACCTAACAAAAGTTCATACCTCAAGCACTATTCTCATAAAGCGATCAAAGTTCCAACTTCGACAGTGCCACTGCAAATTTATGAATCAAATTGGCAAAGTGAACCGTACATATTGATGCTGTATGCATCAGCGTCAGAATAGCCTCGCGCATCTTTCGCCGGTCCCGACCTAACAATAATTCATGTTCATCCGCAAATTCTCTCTCCCTTCCCTCAATTACCGCCCGTGCACCCTTTGAACTCTGCCCTCGAGGGCTTTATCAATCGATCCCCGACACGCCGGCGTTTGTGCACAATGCATCCTTTTGCGTCGTTCACGTCGAACGATGTTTCGTTAATCGAACTGGAATTACGGAACAGACGCAGTGGCCTCGATATATCGTTTAACCGACCGATATCCAGAAATAGAGGAATGGCGAGAGAATGGAAGAAATGAAATACGGGGACTGGGGTGAAATTACTGTTATTGATAGCGTTTCTGATGAGTACCAATGAATTGATGAAGTCGATATCGGTTACTCGTACGATACATTCACAGTTTCGATTAAAGTTGCGAAAATGGAATGGATGGTGTAGGTAAGACTCGCGACTTGAGATACAATCGAAAATTTCTGTTGATCGTTGTGTGTCAGTTTTGAGCTCACTGCATGTAATATCTAATCGCTGTTGCGTCCGATTCTGTGCTGTAAGGAATGCGTCGGGTCAAATTGAACGTTTTAAGGGCCACTCTAGAGGAGAATGAGTTCCCATTTATTTTTCTGGCACCCAGTATCTATTAGGTCTCCACGAGATCATCCGCAGAACTCGTTTGTCTTGACGACAGGGCGAATGGGAATCTACCAATTGCTATCCAACCCCCCGCATGCCAGCCCCAAAGACAAACGTGTCCTCCACTTCTATTTTCCTCACACTTTTATACCCGTCGCACATTGCTCTTCCAATATTTTTTAACCGAACATCATCTGAACTTCAACGACGCAATTAATAACTACTGTTCGATTTACCAAACTTTCATAAAAATAAAGAATAATGCGGACTTTGTTCTGCCGAAGTATCAAACTTTGAATTTTCTTATAAGAAAAAATAAGTCATTTGATATTGACAGAACTATTTGAACTTCTTCCCATTCCTCATGTCACAACCTCTTTCTTAGGTGGCGAACATGCTTCGACTCTTTTCCGTGCCACAAATCTCGTATATGGCGACGTCGCCTTCTCTCAGCAAGAAGGAGAGGTTCCCACACTTCTTCCGCACCGTTCCAAGTGACGTCAACCAGGCCCACGCAATGCTGGAGATACTCAAGTAAGTGTCCTCCACCCACCCCGGCAACCTCTTCCTTTGTCAATAGCCGATGTACGGAGAGTCGTGTAATCCGGCGCGAAATTTATGGGACGGTGGAGCGGAAATTTACGATAAAATCGTATGAGAATGATAAGCTTGGACTAAATCGGTGGTACAGATAAAATTAACAAGTATGGTGGAACTTGTATGGTGTACGACAGACCTCGGTTTTAGAGTACTTAAATATTATATCAGTATAACAATGGATATGTATATATGTATGGTAATACAAAAAATACATTGATAAACATGATCTATATTCATATCCTAACCGCAGAAAACCACAAGGTATTATTTATGCAAAGGCAAAATCATTCACAGGTAAAACATGTGGTTTGTATTTTGAAATTACGTCAGATATGTGATACTCACTTAGCACATGAATCGTTGCTGCGATGTGCAAACTGCGTAAAAGTTTTTGATGACAAATGTTTCTTGAATTGGGTCTTGCTTATGGCCTTGTAAAAACCTAAATTACACCTGGTGTATAATGACATACATATGATTGTAAACTATGTAATGCATTTCAAATGATACATAGTTTATAACTGTTTGGTGCATTGGGATTTGGAAATGAGGTAGTGGTAGTGAGTTATGAAAAATATTTAAAATCATACACAGAATAAAGTAAAGGAAAAAAAGGAACTACGGAGACGTCCATAGAATTCTTCCAAGGTTTGTAATTCTGTCCATGTTGGCATACCAAAACATAACTTGTTAGAACTGTCCCACAAGAAATGCAAGGATTCATATACCATACCATTACACAGCTGTTGGAATGGTCCATGAAGTCTTGTCGTAAAGTCCAGTCATCTTCTCCTTCTTTCTACATTCAGTCCACTTCTTCTCACAGATACTAACCTTCAGCCACACAATTTAGCAGTACTCAATCATGTGCAACAATACAACATTAGGAATAAAACAATGAGAATCATAAAAAAAGATCTTTCAGTAATGCGACGTCACATTGTCCTCTTTTTCTGCTAATTTTCCTTCCATTTCTCAAACCTCTTCTATGATTCTCAATAATGTGTTGCATACAGTATCTTCATACACACTTTTTCTATAGCAAACAACTAAAATGCCACAGAAACCAACATTTTATTTCTGACAACCAATTGCATGGGACTCGTGTAACCCGCTATTATGTTCACATGTCCTACCCATATATCACGTTGCAGTCCTCTGTTTAGGGTACACAGGTTGCATACAATACTTTTATGCATATCTATTCTGCATTGGACAAAACCATAACAAAAATACAACACAATATACGAACAATGAAAAATCGTTGGAACAAAAGTATTCCAACAAATCCTGTTGCCATTTTTTTAACTCCTGTCCTTACATTGACGTTAGTCCTCTTCTCTGGTTTTGTACACATGTTGCATACATTACCTTTATGCATACCTATTCTGCATTGGGCAAAACAAAAAAAAGTGCAAAGCAACATACAAACAATGAAAAACCAGAGTGACAAAAGAGTTCTAACAATTCGTGTTGCCATTTTTTTCACCCCTACTGTCCTTACTTTGATGTTGTAATCCTCTTCTCAGGTTCCGTACACAGGTTGCATAAATTACCCTTTATGCAAACCTATCCTGCATTGGGCAAAACTATTAGAAAAACACAACACAATACACGAACAATGAACAACTATAGAACAAGTGTTCCAACAATTCCTGCCGCCATTTTTTTAACTCCTGTCCTTACATTGACGTTAGTCCTCTTCTCTGGTTTTGCACACATGTTGCATACATTACCTTTATGCATACCTATTCTGCATTGGGCAAAACAAAAAAAAGTGCAAAGCAACATACAAACAATGAAAAACCAGAGGAACAAAAGTGTTCTAACAATTCGTGTTGCCATTTTTTTCACCCCTACTGTCCTTACTTTGACGTTGTAATCCTCTCCTCTGGTTCCGTACACAGGTTGCATAAATTACCCTTTATGCAAACCTATCCTGCATTGGGCAAAACTATTAGAAAAACACAACACAATACACGAACAATGAACAACTATAGAACAAGTGTTCCAACAATTCCTGCCGCCATTTTTTTAACTCCTGTCCTTACATTGACGTTAGTCCTCTTCTCTGGTTTTGCACACATGTTGCATACATTACCTTTATGCATACCTATTCTGCATTGGGCAAATCAAAAAAAAGTGCAAAGCAACATACAAACAATGAAAAACCAGAGGAACAAAAGTGTTCTAACAATTCGTGTTGCCATTTTTTTCACCCCTACTGTCCTTACTTTGACGTTGTAATCCTCTCCTCTGGTTCCGTACACAGGTTGCATAAATTACCCTTTATGCAAACCTATCCTGCATTGGGCAAAACTATTAGAAAAACACAACACAATACACGAACAATGAGCAACTATAGAACAACTGTTCCAACCATTCCTGCCGCCATTTTTTTAACTCCTGTCCTTACATTGACGTTAGTCCTCTTCTCTGGTTTTGCACACATGTTGCATACATTACCTTTATGCATACCTATTCTGCATTGGGCAAAACAAAAAAAAGTGCAAAGCAACATACAAACAATGAAAAACCAGAGGAACAAAAGTGTTCTAACAATTCATGTTGCCATTTTTTGCACCCCTACTGTCCTCACTTTGACGCTGTAATCCTCTTCTCTGGTTCCATACACAGGTTGCATAAATTACCCTTTATGCAAACCTATCCTGCATTGGGCAAAACTATTAGAAAAACACAACACAATACACGAACAATGAACAACTATAGAACAAGTGTTCCAACCATTACTGCCGCCATTTTTTCACTCCTACTGTCCTTACATTGACGTTGCAGTCCTCTTCCCTGGTTCCGCACACAGATTGCATACATTACCTTTACACGCAACTATACTGTATTGGAGGAAAAGTCACAAACATACAACATAATTTATCAAGCAATCAAAACCCACAAGAAAAAAAGTTTCCCCGTTGTCCAACGCCATCAGATGCGCCCTTTGTCCCTGATCCCCTCATCCTCTGCCCTTGCTCTCCATACACCAGCAGCACACATGGCTTCCCTATACAATAAACGATACCAAAAACAGAAAAGAGTATACCAAATATCCGAAACATCCGCAAAAACTTCGCCCACGACGAATTGACCGCAGAAAGTCTCTCGTCCGCCGCCATCTTTAGATTGCTGCTTCCTCGTACCACGCGTCCCTTGACGACGCCAATCTTCGATTGTTCTTTTCCACAATTTACCACTAACTGCTACACTTAAAACTATGTCAGAATAGAGTAGGACGTTGTCAAATTGGAATGGGATACAATTTTGGATGATTTAGGCAAAAATATCACGTTTTGGTCAGGAAATGTGCTACACGACGCGACTACGCTTGCTCACACGCACGTCGACAATCCAATATGGCGGATGTCGCGTTCGGTGGAAAGGGAAGACAAAATGGCCGACGCGACTGCGCAATCGTCGGACATGCGCAGTCATTGTGATCGAGTCGCGGATATTTGAACTGTTTGAACTTCACTAACATTTAGATATTTGCATTGTTATATTAATATTTGCATAGTTTTGCATTGTTAAAACGATATTAACCACTACCAATTAATGTTCTTGATATTCCGTACGCGTTATACGTGCGAAAAACAATAAATATAATAAGTTTGGAAGAGCACTAAGCAAATAAATGCAACAGAACATTCAGGTCTTATTAGTAAACGTTATTGATCGTTACGGATACTGAATTTTACAGACACTTTGAGTGGACGTACGTCGCTGTCGTTTACTCGGACACGGAATATGGAAATCACGGCTATGAAACGTTAAGCACACTGGCCAGCAATTATTCCATCTGCTTCAGTGCGCCGCAGAGAATTGACAAGGAACATTTCATCGCCGAGGATTACGACAATGTCATTCGTACAATCGCCAACAAAACTGACGTGAGAGGTAAGCCATCTAAATTATTCGAACGTAGGAAAATAGGAAGGTATGTTGGAAGCCACGAAAAATGTTAGCATAATCTTCATATATTTTTCGACATTTCTCAAGTGTATGAATATATTTGGTTCAGTCGTCGTTCTGTTTGCTGAAAAAACCACGACTCTGCGAGTGTTGGAAGCGGCGCGTCGTTTGGGAGTCGGAACTCGTTTCGTCTGGGTGGGAAGCGATTCTTGGTCGACGTCGAACCACCACGAGTTCGTTAATCTGAACTTCAACAAGCGGGATCACGAAATGGAGGTGCTGGAGGGAGCCTTGGCCGTTCAACCCCTCTCTAGAAAAATGTCAGGCTTCGACAAATATTTCACGGGGCTTACGCTCGATCATCAGAAGATAAATCCTTGGTTCCGAGAATTTTGGCGGGAGTATCACAGATGTGGGAAAATCGGCGACGGCCAGAACGGGCATCGATCATTATTTGGACATCAGGTAGATAACTTGGTTTATACAGGCTGTTTCAGCTGATATTGACATCTTGATTTTGTCGCCATTGTTAGTGGTAGGAAAAAATGGGTCAGAGGAGATTTGAATGGTTTCGAGTGGGGTATAATCTGATGTTAGTAGCATTTTTATGAGTGGAGGCGTTTGGAAGATTTCAAGGTCAACTTCATTTTTTTAAAAGGAATGAATTAAAAATTGTAATACATTTCGATAGCTCTCATCGAGTCCCAGAATATTTACATGAAAGATTTTTTCCTATTACGCACCGATTGGCACTCGCACGCTTGCGCGAATACAGTGAATTTCAATCATCTGTGTCAGTGTTATAACTTTTAAACTATATATAATAGGAAAAAACGCTTCAAATAAATGATGTGGAATTTGGGCAGGGCTATCGAAATATGTTACATTTTTTCACTCATTCCGTTAACAAAAACACAAGTTAATCTTCAAATCTCCAAAACGCCACCCCTCAAAAAAGTGCTTCTCTGCACAATTTTTTTCTACCAGTAATAATAGCGACTGTACATTGAAGTATTTTCAGGAATGTTTTGACGATCGAAGAAAATAGCTGTATTGTGAGATATGCAAAGTGTGTTGTTTTTTATGCTTTCGATGTAGTAAGTTAATATTGAGAATTTGTGGTTGGTTATAGAATATGGTGCCTGTAAACGGATCCAGCGACCCGTGCCAAGATGCTGGACTAAGAATCGACGCCGCGACCGGGTACAAGCAACAAAAATTTATACATTTTGTCAGAGACGCTGTTTATTCGGTCGCCTACGCACTCCACAATATGCAGCGTGAGAAGTGTGGAGAAGGATATATTGGAATTTGTCCAGAGATGCAACACATCGATGGTGATATCCTTTCCACGTACTTGTCAAACGTGTCCTTCAAAGGTAATACAACAAACGATCGTTAACGAACAAAATATCGTTTCCAAAATGTTTGACTCTAGAAGATGTTTCGCTTCATTACAGACGAAGCAGGAAATAAATTTAATTTCATTAATTCCGTGGACGGTCCCCCGAGATACTCGATTCTGAATTATCAAAAGCATCCCGACGGAACATATCACTGGGTGGTCGTCGGAAACTATACGCGTAAGTACGAAGTAAAAATGTTACTCAATTGTTCGATCATTCGAAACCATATGCCTATGCACAAACATCCCGAAACACACCTGTTAAAGAGGGTTTGGACACACATAAGAAAATCGCAGAATTTCTTGCAATTTTAAGGGATTATGTATTTTAATGTAATAAAGAAGCATACCAAATTTCAGAATTCCCTACTACATAGTTCAGAAGAAAATAATTCATTAATTTAACACGGTCTCTTATGGAGAAATCGCAATTGAAGGTCTTTTGTCATCAGATTCAGCAGTTGTACAATCAATTCAAAAAATTCTGCGCTGTGTTACCTAATAATGGTAATTTTTACCGTAAACATGATTTTAAACGGGAAGTCTATCTTTCGTAGCACCAGCTACATATTAGTCATCCATTTGTCCATGTCAAACATGCACTACATTATCCACATTAGTAAATATGTATGCATTTTCGTCACATGGCATTAACTTTTGACCAGATCGTCTGTCCCATTCCTCCTTAACTGAAACCGACGATCTTCTTCATTAGAAAACGACAAAGGAAGAGCAGTCCTACATATCGATCCGAATGCCATGCGTTATCGGAACCGAAGCGAAGGCGGTCGTCAATATTTTCCAAACTCAACGTGCTCTCAGCCGTGCGGCATGAATCAAGTTATGGTTCGCGAGAAGCAGGACGCCTGCTGCTACAGATGCAGGAAGTGCGGATTGTATCAGTATAAGGTCGACGACCACAGATGCGACGATTGTTCCTGGGGAACGGAACCGACTTTGGACGGCAGGCATTGCGAAACGATAGCTGAGGAATTTATCGACTACTCGAGTCCCTGGGCAATGGCTGCCATGGTCGTTGCAACTTGTGGTAAGAATAAATAGTTTCATCAAGATCGAAAGACATGCTGCCAGCGTTGGTGATGGGTTTGGCGCGGAATAGCCTGTATACAGGGTGTCTCAGCTGATTTTAACGTCATTTTGTCGCTCTTATTACTGGTAGGAAAAAGTACATCAGACGGAGGTTGCTTGGTTTCCAGCGCACCGTAATGTGATAGTAGCTTTTTTATTAGTGGAGGCGTTTAGGGGATTTGATGGTCAACTTGGTTTTTTTAAGGGAATGAGTTAAAAAATGTAAGATATTTTGACAGCCCTCACCAAATTTCGCACCCTTTTTTTGACTCATTTGATATAACCCACTTGATATAATGATCATCTGTATAAAACAGCAATCATTAAATTTCTGTATTAGATTGTACGCATATCTAATGAACCAATTGCAAGACTGAAAGAGAAACTAAAAGTAAATACGCGTAATTTATTTTATTGTAAAGTTTTCGGAGATTGAATGGTATCTAATTGTAAGTCAGCTATTAGCCGTTTTTTACGACAAGCACGGGATACTGTGGGGATATTCTTCTTTCACCCCCAAACCCACAGGGGTATAGCTGCTAAGGTGTAAGGCAGGGGTTTCTAAATGCAGCGTGCGATGTCAGATCATCCGTGATCTTGAATTCATAGAGATATTTTACATTTAAAAATGTACAAACTTAAATTCAAAATTAGAAGTTAAATTTAAGATTACAAAGTAACGGCAAGCTTATTTTGAATCTTCTTGGTTGTGTGAAAGCCACAGAACGAAAATTTCAATTATTACAAGAACAATTTTAAATTGGAAACTTATCTCATTTTGAATCGAGTAGAATATTAGTAACAGAAAATGCCGAAGCATCACTTATTATCCAGTCGGACAAATAATATAAAATTTTATAGAATTTATTAGAAGAATTTGATAAACGTTTTTATGATTTTTAGAATGACGAGGAAGGATTCACTTCATTTTCTGATTCATTTTCATGCGATCCACAAAATCTTTCCGAAGACATACAGTTCGAACTGATTGAATTACAGGAAAATGTCGGAACCAAGAATTCTTGTCGCGACAATTTCGTAATTGTTTTTTTATACAGGAATATCTTGACAGGATTTTCCAAAATGCTCAGCAAATGCTTTCATTATTTGGAAGCCCTTATATATGCGAAAAAACTGCCTCAATAACGAGTATTCATAAATCAAAATTGAGATTCAAATTATTAACTGATACAGTCACACACTTCAGATTGATGAATTTATTCTTTTTTCTCATTTTTTATTCGAAATTATTTAGTTATTTGTGTTCAATTATTTTTGAAATGTGTTAATGAACAGTTTGTAATAAAAAGTCATTATTGTCGTAAATAAAGAACGATTATGTTATAAAATTAGTATAAATCTTCCCCTTATGTGTAACTTTTTATCGATATGAACGTATTTTTCTATAAGACTTTTTCTTTGGCCCGCCAAATATTCTGGAATTTACAATTTCTACTGCTACTAACGAGACGATTCTTTGTCAAACGTTTGTTTCAGGCATCATACTAACAGTCTTCGTTTGGTCAGTCTTCTGGATTTACAGCGAGACTCCGGTGATAAAAGCGGCTGGCCGAGAATTGTCGTCGTTACTTCTACTGGGCACTTTGGTTTCATTCCTAATGACATTCGCGGTCGTTGCAAAGCCGAACACCGAGACGTGTGCGATCACAAGATTCGGAATCGGCCTCTGTTACACTTTGTGCTACGCCGCGTTGGTCACGAAAACGAACAGGATTCACAGGATATTCAACAGCAGTTTCCACAGTCCTCACAAGTCAAAGTAAAAAATTACACATGTCGAATAAAGAACCTGATCCTTTTTTTTTTTTACATCGATCAAAAGTGAAAGTCGGGACAAATTGCACTGTACCAGGAACATTGATCGATATTTATATAGGAATTCTTTTCTAGGTACACCAGTCCAAAGTCTCAGCTCTTTATCACGGGCTTGTTAACGATGTTGGAAATCGTAATCAATGCCTCCTGGTTATTGAAAGTGCCGCCGGCCGTAACTCATTCCTTTCCGACGAGAGATACTAGACTGAGGATTTGCCAGGGCTTGGACGACAGGTCCTACATGATCGGCCTTGCCTATCCTTTCATCCTAACAGGTACCAAGCCAGATGGCACAAACGATTATGTGACGACTAAAAGCCGACTTTGAGTCGAAAAAGTCGACGTTTAGTCACCAAGTCGCCATTTTGTGCTATCTGGATTATTGTTGAAAAGTAGTTTCGTAAGTGAACGTGTGGCGGCAGCTCGGTTGTAGGTGTAGGAACTTGTGCAACGCGTGCGTAGTCAAATCATAGACCTTAAATACATGGACTGCATCACAGAAAAAAGAGTTTGCGTCAGATAACCAACATTTTGTACACACAACAAGAAGCTTTGGTTGATATATGATCAAACAAACATTTAGTTGGTCCAACCAAACAAATTGGTTACTTCTACTACAATCGGAGACGTTTTTTTCGTCTAACATAGAAATATATTAATGACAATCATATTTTGGTAGAGAATTTGATTCAATTATAAAATAATTGGCATCAACAGATTTGACTAAAGGAGTAACACGATATTTGTTAATTATACGGTTATAATAAAGAACTCTCCATTCTCTTGTGAAGGAAACGCAATAAGCGTGTAAATGTCTTGAAGACCCAGATGTTTCCATTTTTTTGCAGAAATTCTTGATCGTCACTTATTGTAAAATAGCTTTAACAAAAATTTCTAAATGCCATCTCTATTCGTTTCCAGAGAAAAACTGCTTGCAGCTTCAGATCTTAACGCATACGGCATACGTGTTGTTTGGGTGAAACAAAGCAAGCAAACAATTTGGTCGAGCTAATGCAAACGAATTTTTCGATTTTGTACTGTCTATAATATATTTGATTGTCATAAGTAAAACATTTTTACCGTCGACCAAAACGGGTCTACTACACAGTTTGGTTGCAGTTACAAAAATAATATTTTCTTTGATGCACACTTCCTGTCCCGGCAATGCACGGGACTTGAACACAACATGGAAGGGACAGAAGATGATCGTTTCTCTTCGTCTCTCTTTTTTGCAGCATCGCACACGTGGGTAACGCGCATACTCCACCCAGAAGAACATACGCGAGCATATATGTGCGGCGCAAGCGCATTATCCCCATGTGCTACACTGCAAAGTAGAAACAAAGTAAAACGACCATATTCTGTCCTTCCCATGTTGTCTTCATCTCTTCAACCGAGCGCACTGCATACATATATATATATAAGGTCTATGACTAAAATTAGTGGAAAAAAAATACAATTTTTTAGAACAACGTACAACAAAGATTGTTCCAAGTAAAATATACCATTAGCCAGGTAGCCAGAAGTCGTTTGACTAGGTTCGACACCAATAAGAATATTCAAGGCTCAGTGACTTTCGCTCAGATGCCATGTTTCTTCATCATTCTTCGCAGTTGCCTGTACGTTCTACGCCGTGAAGACGCGAAAGTGCCCGGAAGGCTTCAATGAAACACGTCACATCGCCTTCACGAATTACACAACGATGATCCTTTGGCTGGCCTTCGTGCCTCTGTACCTGGCGTCGACGAGCAACGCCATCAGAGTCGTCACACTGGCCTTATCCTTATCACTGAGCGGCCTCGTCCAATTGGGATGCCTATTCTTCCCGAAGATCTACATCGTTCTCATGAAACCCGAGAAGAACACGAAGGAATTGGTGATGGCGCAGCACAGGACGTCTTACCTGGCGCCCTCTGCAGCCCCTGTCGTCGTGCTAAACGGTACACGATAAAATAACAAAATCACTGGGCAACGAAAAATTGCGTTTTAAATGAAAATAGTTTCGATTAATTTCGACCCGCCGAAAACGAGTCCGAAGAACGTTTTCGAAAGTTGGCTCTAGTTTTCGAGAAATCGAAATTTTTACAAAATTATTTTTTGCTGTTAGACTTTAATCAAAATTCGGCTCGTAATTGTATATCGTATTGGGATTCGTTTCTAGCGGGTCAAAATTAATCGAAATTAATTATTTTCGTTCAAAAGGTAGAAAAAAAAGTCACCTTTCGTTGCCCACTGAAATCATTGCAACTCTCGCACACCTTTTGTGTCAGATTGACGAAAATATTGATATGAGAATGCGGCATCTCTGCATTTTCTGTTCAGTGTCATTGGGCCGGATGTTGTTAGTGATGATGCATTCGTTATCTGCTTTAGGAAACGCGATGAGGAATCAGGATACGGGCAAGGATCTGCAAGTGAGAACGATGTGAAATACGAGGATCGACTTCTGGATCGGATCCATCGACTATACATATCGCTATCTATTAATAAACTAACTAATTAACTGTTAATCCCGTCTGGGGGAGTGCTGGGGGGGGGGGGGGGGGAGGAGGTGGGCACCTGACGATAACATTTTCGAATCAAAGTAAATAAGGTCGTTAAGCGCGAAGGAGGTATATCGTGAAAGCGTACTATACAGGGTGTCCCATTTAAGTTGAGACTGTGAAAAATTTCGTAAACGCGTTATTTAAAAAAATCAGTCTGGCGTGTGCCCTTTAGTGTTACGAGTGGGGACTGAAATGGCGCTATTAGTTTTTCGATGCGATGGCGTTTTCAAGGTTACTTCAAGGTCCTCCTGTTTTTTTTAAACGCAAACCTTTATTATCACCATTATTACCCGTTCATCAGTCTTTTATTAAAAGAATTAATAAATATTTAGAAGTTGAGGGTCAAGTTTTGGAGCATTTACCGCGATGTTCTTATATAATCAACTAATTATCTTAAAAAATATGAAATTTAAGAGAGAAATATTCCAAACAAGAGTTTCAGATTTTTCAATGTAGTATACGATTTCAAAATGAAAAATAAAGGTTTATGATTGAAAGAAAAATATGACCTTGATGTGACCTTGAAAACGCCACCGCATCAGAAAACTAAAAGTGCCACTTCAGTACCCACTCAAAATACTAAAGGGCATATGCCAGCTTGATTTTTGGTAATCACGTGTTTATGAGATTTTTGTACAGTCTCAACTTAAATGGGACACCCTGTATAACATAGTCGCCGCACACATTTCGTGGTCTTGAAAGGTGACAAATTGCTCGATCTCAAAGTGTTTAGTTTGTCGATGCGAATTCATCGACGTGCTCGCATGATGTTTCCTATCGTCCGACAGAAACATGATAACTTCATCGAACATGACCCGTTGGAGCTTCGAATGTACGAAGTTGCCTGTAGTTTGATCTAGTACCTATTAGTTCCTTGTTTCTATAATTATCGATTTGTTCTTTTTCCAAGACACGAAATGTCAGGCGACCAGCTTGCGAATCACAAAAGAAAAGTGAGAGTGGACAAGTGAGGAACGTTGAGTGAATGAGACGAAGAGTGAAAGACAGAGCGAGTGAATGTCGAGAACGGGCGAATGACGAGACGACGGATAGATGTAATTGTACGGTAAAAAAGTCGTGGACAAAAAGACATATCCGAATCGCTGTTGACCAGAACACAAATATCTCTCCCACTAATTGTAATCACTAATGTTATACTCACCAATCTGTCTATCTTGCTACCAAAGCTTTTTGAGCACGCTTACAAGTATACGAGACAAGAATGAGGAGGTAGGATGACAGGCTCCGACGAAAATTGGATGATTGAAAAAAAAATGTTCCTCGCCAAACCGCAAGATGACGAACAAATTTGCGCAAATGAGAATTGGCGGTACGTGAATAATTGTGAGACCGATTTCTGGGGACTTTGCAAATGGCGTGAGACGCGATTGTAAATGTGTCGCCGAGAGACGAGAATTCATGAGCGAAACATTCCGCCTAGGTATATATATATATATATATATATATATATATATATATATATATATATATATATGTATATATATATATATATGTATATATAAAAACAAAAAACCGAGGCCACACCAAAAACTTTGTATATATTTGTATATATGGGAAAGAAATAAAATTGTTGACACGTCGACCACGAAGTTATTGAGCAGGACGAAGTATATTCACTACTGCCCAAGTTCCCGAAAAATATTTTTTTTTTACAAAGGACACGAAATTCGTAGGATCGTAATTCGTAGGGGAACAATAATTTGGCCAAAAACAAATTGTCGTCTGGCAATGCTGAAATTCCGGAAAGACCGAATATTGTATTGTTAATTAAACGTGAACTCTTTAGAACAAATCTTTCATTGATCGAAAACGGACCACGCTGTTTAACGTCATCCAACTTTATTTAACGCATCTTCTAATTTCTTTTACCGAAAATTCATGAATTTCGATAACAATCGTTTACAAACACGACACGTCGTGCTACCGATTTATTTTACCTCAATTTAATACTAAAACGGCACGCAACGGTCATCACTCACCATACCATATTCAATTACATAAAAATTCGTCACTAATCGTAAGTACAGTACTTATTCGTATAACCATAGTAATATTAATAATGATATTAATAATGTAAAGGCGATGTCGGTATTAAACGTCATCGATACATCGATTATCGAAGACTCAATTACGGTGTAAACATGTGCTCCATTCTATAAAAAAAAAAAATACACTTATAACATATTCCGTGATGTGTAGTAGTCAACTTACGTAAAATGACGATTCTCGAGATTCAACTTTAAGTAAACTATATACAAAAACCAACCTTTGTCGAATTGTCCTCGAACGTGTTCAAGGCAAACGTTTAGTATACGAGGAGTATGAAGAAGTTTATAAAATTGAAAAGGCACTCGTACAGACACATCGTTCATCCTCGACACGTTTCTTCGTTACTTTGATATCGAACCTTAATCGTAAAACGTACGTTCTAACAATTAGACGGCCTAACAATCGTCCTCCTTCCACAATTATTCGGACAAGATAATTCGGATTCGGACGACCTGCTCTACTGTGTATTGCTCGTTTGTCACGTGAAAATGAATAAAGAAAACGACGAAAGAACGGAAAGTCGCCGCGGAAATTATCTAAAGTCAATAAATCTCCGGCTGTCTCACCTATAAACGTATCACTTAACTAACACAACGCCACACGAAATTTATGTACAGTCACGCAAGTATATATGTATGTACAAAATTCAAAAGCACAACTTTAACGATCACAATAAACAGCACTAGAAAAAAAAAGCACTAAAAATGTTCAATTTGAATGAATCGCGTTTTGTTAATTGTGTCACTTATTGCGATCGGCAAATTGTTTGTAACAAATTCGTGAAATACCAGCTGCCTAACGGGCAATACAAGGCTGTACTCAGCGATGCAACATTCTTAAAAGAAAATAACCGGTATTAAGTATAGTTTAACGTAGTCTAAGGACACTTAATTGAATATATTAAATAATTATTAATATCTCCGTTTCTGGAAGACAACCACGAGCTCTGTCATTTATGAAAACGTCGTGCTCGAGGTTTAATCGTTATTAGAATATAATGCTAAAAAATGATTCGCGGTTAGTGAGATGTGCGATTTTTGATAGTTAATGGTGAATGTTTAAATTAACTAAGTCTAAGGACAGTGACGTTTTGCTCGGGAAATCATTATTTTACGTCTACCTTGCTACATTTACGCTACCGTAGAAATAGTGTTAATATTATTGTACTCTATATATTAATTTAAGTATATGATATATTAAATATTATGTATCACATATTACACGTTACGATATTTCTGGAATTAAGAACTAATATGATGGTATAATATATAATACGCAACCGCGTAATAAATTAATGCAATAGATATGTTAATTGAATGGTGAGAAATAATTCTAATATGATCATAGAACTCAAAGCAATATATCACGTATTAGTTTTCGATATTAATTACGAAGCAAGGCAGATAAGAAATTTTAAGTCTCTTTCCACTATTCCAATTTTGAGCAAACCTATGTTTCGATTCATCTTATAAAATTGAGCGTCAAGTTTCAGGAATTCTTCTTCGTCGCCGATTAAATAATAAGTCAAACTTTCTTCTCCTGATGTTTTCTTGTCTGTCAAGTGAACTTTTGTGAAAATTTAATTTTCTTCAGTTTTGCTCGTGAGTTTGCTAATATTTCGACGAATATAACGCGTTAGCTGGTAAATTATTTTGGTATCATTTTGCTCCTCCTGATGATTGAATTCTGAGCATCGACGACGATTGAACAATAGAAAGTCTCAGTTAAAATAGAACTTTTACTTTCTTGAGCATTCCCATTGAGCGTGACGCGTAATTTCGACACGTTCTTCCTCGTTAACAAATGAAAAGCAGGCGCGACTTGAGCACACGAAGAATTATATTCGCAAGTACTACGTATCAAGAAACCGATAAATTCGAATTTGTCCCGCGCAAAATGGTGTCACTGTCCTATGCGAATCGCGCTTTCTTCATTTTCTTTTCATTGCTCAGCGCGAAATCGCTCGAAAGGCCTTTCATGGACGGAATGGCTGATAAGGATCTTTGATATGCTTAAGATAAGACGAAACTCGGGCAGAGTCTGGTCTTGGGGTTGAATTTCAAACAGTGACGAACTCGAAAAAAACTCAAGAGTCTCCACGTGCGATACGTGTTTCGTTTGAAGAATAAAATTGTCTGTCTAAAAGTATAATATTTTGTCGTTTCAAGAACGCAGTCACGTGTCGCGAACAAAACTTTTTGCAGTAGGTATTGAAAATTTTTGCCTCGAATTAAATAGCACTTTTCTCGAATTCGTCACTATGAGCTTAAAACTACTCGTAACGCTACTACTTCGAACATAACCTAAACACCTTAACTAACGATAGGTTTACGTAAACCAACGCGGACGAACTGCTACAACTAATTACCGTTTAATTATTTAAGTCGCACAGCCGCACGATCGTTAAACAAATGCAGTTAAACAAATGCACGAAAGTCGAATCACATGCTCGCTCGCACACACGCACGCGTCACTCGAGAAATCTGCGCATTCGGAATCGTCCGGAAACGAAAGAGTGAAACTACCCGCTAATTAGTGCGCGCGATCGTTATCGGTTAATAAAAAAAAGAAGGGAAAGAAATGAGGCTCGTTAAAAAAGTGACGAGACCCGAAGGTACATCGCTAATGGATAAACTGTTCGCACTGATTAATACATTCGTTCGCCACGAACAGCGAATCCGACACGCGAGCGTTGTTTGTGCAAACGCGCGCTTAAATGTGGGCACGAATTTTTCGTACACGTCACACGGCGCACGGCGTGTTAATTAACGGTACGAATTAACGAAGAGATTGCGAGTATACAACTATTGCTGCACATTGTGTCCCGCGCTGCTACCGATTTCAAGTACACTTTTACCTTTTTTTTTCTTTTGTCGTTTTTGTGTTAATGACGAATTTCACGTCATGCGAGAAAATGACGATACGTTCTCTTCGTAAACATACAATTGTGGAGTTTGCGCGTTTGTTGATGTTGAGAGGGACGACGAGAGAGGCACGCGTGTTGAGCATTGAGCCAGGTGAACCGAAAGACAATGGAATATTTCTAATGAACGAGCTCATCAAATCTCAGCAAACTCCACAATTATAAATATATATACAAACTCTACTATAACAAAATTTACATACTGTACACCAAAGCAAAGTCTCACGTTTCATCATTTTGTTTTTTTTCCACTAATTTTCAAACGTTCCCAATCATTTCATGATCAGGAGCTTTTTTTTTTCATCGAAACGAGAAAGCACGAACGTCAACAACGTGTCCGGAATGGTAGAAAAATGGCAAAAATGTAAAAAATTCGAAAATATCAAATATGTTCTGGGAGTCACTCGCGGACCCTTGGAGTCAGACTTCGAACGATCTCACCAGTTCTCCCGCAACATCATTTCTTGCCGACCGTTCAAAACGAACTCTCGCGTTTCGTCCTCAACTGCGCGGCCTCGGGACTGGGCGTCATCGCAGGATTATCGTAAGCATAATCGAGAGTCGTGTCCTCGCTGGGATGTCGCCTCGATAACGGCGTGCTCGTCGTGTTCGGAGTACTGCTGCTGTTGTTCGTACTTTCGACCGAAGGTACGGTCGCGCTTATGGTCGGCATGGCGAGCTTCAGGCCATTTTGTTTGGCGGGACCCACCTCGACGTCGTTCTGAACCTTATTATTGTTGGTCGCTTTCTACAATTTCAAACGTCGCCGGTTATTCGACAGTTTATTTTAGAGACGTCGAAGGGAAGTGATTACTTAAATAGGTAAGGACGATGATCGTTGAATCACAGAGAAAAACTGTTTTGTTCATATATCCAAAATTTGGTGCATACAACAGAAAACTTTGGTTGAAATATGGTCAAACAAACGTTTGGTTACACCGACCAAAACAATTGGCGACTTCTATTTAGTTCCTACAACCAGAAAGGTTTTTGTTTTTGTCTAATTCAAAACATATTGATGGCAATCATATTTTGGTAGAGAAATTTTATTAAATTTTAAAACAATTGGCATCAACAGATTTTAAGAAGGAGTAACACTATATTTGTTAATTAAATGTTTATAATAAAGAACTCTCCATTCTCTTGTGAAGGGAATGCAATGGGCGTGTAAGTATCTTGAAAACCCGAGTGTTTCAAAAACTGTCGGCAGCTTCAGATCTTAACGCATACACCATACGACACACATGTTGTTTCGGTAAAACATACTAAGCAAGTAATTTGGTTCGGCTAATGTAACCGAATTTTTCGATTTTGTGCTGTCTATAATATATTTGGTTGTCATAAATGAAACATTTTTTACCGTCAATCAAAACGGGTCTACCAAACCAGTTTGGTTGCTGCTACAAAAATAATTTTTTCTGTGAAACGTTCGTCTGAGAAGTGCAGCTACGAAAGTTGAAAGATTTTTTTCTTGTTAACGAACCTTCACCCATCTCCTGGTAAACGCTCCTTGCAGAGTGCTCTTGATACTCTTCCACCTGAAAAACGTCTTTGCAACCAGATACAGGACGACCAGTATTGACAGGCACGACATCGTTGTCATAACAGTCGTCTGAGTTCTGAGCGTTTGAACGTCGGCTGAAACAATGATTTGTTTTTTGAAACTGACTGCTTGCTGAAGCTCGTCCGATCAAAGACCTTCAATTTTCGTCAAATCTAATGTGTGATTTCAACGTTTTTGGTCAGTGAGATGAGAAAAATTGAAGAAAGTCGATTTTGTTCGGATCAGAGCCTTCTTTCAATGAAGAATCATCGCTTGTGCAGACTCTGACGTTGAAATCTCTGAGCGTTCGTTCGACTCTACCATCTCTCGAGATCTTCGAAGAGCCGACGATGAGTCAGCGTCGAATTAGTATTCCGAGATCCACTTGGAACTCACCTCTCAACTCTTCGTACTGGTTGTGCAGGTAGGCTGAAAAATAAAGAGAGAGCAGACGTCAGTCGGCTGTCCGAAAATATCGGTGAATTGTACAGTGTTGAAAAATAGTTCGATTTTACAATCGTCAAACTTCGCGTCACGCATCTTAATACTGTCATTACAACATTTTTCTGTCACTATAATTAACTGTACAGTGACAATATTTGTCGATAGTGGCAGAGACAGTAATGAAGAATGTTAGAAATGTTTCACAGCATCAATCGTCGTATACTTAACAAATCAATTATTTAAAAAAACTCCTATTATTATTATAACATTTTTCGAAAATTATAATTTTGAGAATTTCATTACATTTTTCTGTCACTATAATTAACTACACCGTCGCAATATTTTTCGATAGTGGCAGAGACAGTAATGAAGAATATTAGAAATGTTTCACAGCATCAATCGTCATATACTTAACAAATCAATTATTTCAAAAACTCATAGTATTATTATAACATTTTTCGAAAATTATAATTTTGAGATTTTCATTACAACATTTTTCTACCACTATACTCACTGTACCGTCATAATATTTTTCCATAGTGACAGAGACAGCATTAAGCATTGTATCATGTCGTTAACAAATCGATTATCTAACAAAATTCCTATTATTATTATAACATTCTGTTAGAATGTAATCATTTTCACACTATTCAGAAGTTTTTCATAACGATGGGACTGTTCAAAACCATTGGGAATTGTACAGTGTCGAAAAATAATTCGATTTTACACTCGTCAAACTTTGCATCTCGCATCACAATACTGTCTTTACAACATTTTTCTGTTACTATAATTACCGTACAGTCACAAATATTTTTCAATATCAAGCATTGCGTCATACTTAACACATCGATTATACAAAAAAAACTCCTATTATTATTATAACATTTCTCGAAAGTTATACATTTTCACACTATTCAGTACTTTTTTATACCGATGAACAGAGTGTCAGATACTTTCAAATGAAAAAAAATACGATCTGGTTAAAATGTGAAGCGAGGCCACGTCGTTCGACGGTAAATCTAGTACGTGGGAACTCGTTAACTTCAGACAGGAAGTTCAGTTCGCCGGCATCGTCTCCGGTTCGAGCTTGTGGCGAGAGTAAAACATAATACGACTGCGGTTCCAGCTTGATGTCGCGTCGTCGTCATTCAAGACTATAATGCACGGTCCAAGAACTCAACTACTTGCGTCCGATCCTTCGCAGAACAGACAGGAAAATAGTGAACTACAAATGACTATGCTACCGCATGATGCCATTCACTCTAGAGGAAACACTTGCAGGAAGTGTATGGACCGCAGATTTGCATGAGTAAAACACGTTCATTGAAAAGCAAGCAAAGCCATTATGACTCAGCTCGTCTCACAAGCATTTTCCATGCCTCGCTGATAACGCGTAAAAGAATGCAAAAGGAAGACAAATTTAAGGAATCGCTTGATTTGATGTCAGCGTCAAATAAATAAGACTATCGAATGAACACTCAAGGACACGCTCATTGATACCTGAAAATTCTGCGTACTCGTCATTTTCCGTCGATCCCTTCGTCATTCCACAGAAACCAAGCAGAACGGAGAACGAACATAGAGTCAATTTTGATCGGAAGTACCGAGAACATAATTCGATCACTGTCAGGTCCGCAACTTCATTCCGCTCGCAGTCGTTCCTCCCAAAAACGAGCAAAACTGTACGCTCATCGCGTTTGCGCAAGCGTTCGTTTTCTCAATCTATCGTCGAGACGTCGCGATGGCAACAAGCGGCAAAACAGTCAGCCGATCTGACTGTGCGTGTTTGCGAAGGTGGAAGGGACTTATCGGGGTGTGGGTTAAGGGAAGAAGGACGTCGGAATTGCGGGAGGTCGCGGAAATCGATTCGCGGGTCTTGAGCTTATGTAGGGTACGTGAGTCACCCGGAAAGTTCAAACTTTCAACCCTCGCGACGATGTGATGTAATTTCATCGAAATCTGTTCCTCGCGAGTCTCGAATCGGAAAGAAAGTTCGCCTGGCGGACGGCAACACAGACGTGCGATTATGGAAATACTAGCTTGATACCCGTGCTTCGCTATGGCATAATAAATATATATATGTATGCTCACGTCTGTGTTGTAGTCCGCGAGCTCGAGGCGAACTTTTTTTCTGATTCGAGACTGTACATGTATATATACCACTATGCTCTATGTTACATTATATTATATACGGTATATATATGTATATATGAAAGGGTGAAAAGGGGAAAATGTGTTTTTACACGTGCCGCTATACCGTATGTTATATTATATTATATACGGCATATATGTATATATATATAATATAATATGCGGCATCGCGGTACGTGTAAAACCCCATTTTCCTCTTTTCACCTTCATAGGGGTTAAATTTCGACAAATGCCTTCTTAATGGGTGATGACGCTATGGATAGAATATACTCCCCAAAAATTTCGTACTATTAGATTCAGCGGTTTGGACTGGGTGCTGATTAAACAGTCAGTCAGTCAGTCAAGACACTTACTTTTTTATGTTAAAACTTGTTCCTTTACAATGAAAATATTTAGGGGATTAGGGAAAAATCCTGAAATTTGTTTTTAGGCATTTGCATGGGTAAGATTTGGAAGCTAAAACCAATTTGATATCTCATTGGGCTTAAAAGATATTGTCGAATCTGTGAAAACACATTTTGCCAATTTTCACCCTCTTAGGGATTAATTTTCGAAAAATCTCTTCTTAGTAGTTGCTCACGACATAGATGGAATATACTCCCAAAGTTTCATATTTTTAGATCCAGGAGTTTGCACTGGGCGTTGATCGTACAGTCAGTCAAGACACTTTCTATCATATATACAGATCAAAGTTTTGAACGTTGAAATTTGAACGATATTAATATTGAAACTTTCCACCAACGAAACATTGACCACAAAACTACAAACTCTTTCACATCTGCGACGAGCATCGCGGCAGCATTTTCTGTTAGACACTCTTTCCATCCAGCAGAACAGCGCGCTAGCATCAGAAGTCAAAGAACCTGTTCCGATGTCTGAGGGACCGGGTCAACGACCTCGATTCCGTTTGAAAGAGGAGCCAGGCAAACGCGAAGAAGAAGCTTCCGTGCTTCGTAATGAAATCCAACGCCGAAAGTCGAGAGCAAAGAAACACGTCGCGGAAACTGTACACCCCGCCAATATCGCATTATTATTATTTTAGATTCAAGTTACTCTAAAAGTCACTTTAAGTATGCGTTATTCTGTGTAACTCAGGTTTTTATGTACTGTCCGATCTTGTGAATGAGTACCGTTTAGGTTTGCTCGTTATTGCTATTGTTTCTTTCCTAGTTTATCTTTTTATCCGACTTGTTAAACTCTTTTAACTGTTTCAATTGTTATTGCTTTTCATTTTTCATATTAGTTTTTCTTCTCGTTATCTCGCTGTTCATTTTTATTCGGCCTTTCTATCCCCTCGGACTATTATCTATACGATTATTACGTATGTGTGTTTTCTTTTATTCTCGCTTTGTTGATCATATATTTCTTCAACTCTTTGAGACACACGATTTTAAAGAAAAACAACGAAGGAACCCAAGCTGCTCGGAATTTTTTGTAATACAAAAACAGAGTGAAAAAACGTTCATTTCAAATATTGAACATAAAATATCACTCATTTCTTTCACACCCTTATCTTTCTCTCTTTTTTTTTTGGTTCGTTTTATTATTCGCGCAATTTTACCAGGTACTTTCATTTTCTCAAATTATCGTACAACTCGGGCTCTAGCCCGTCAATAAATAATAATACCAATAAAAGAAAAACCCCAAAGAGTCAATATGTATTATTACGTCATACTTTATGATACATTTTATAAAATATTTTATAATTATTACGTCGAAGAGTCAAATAGTCAATATGTATTATTACGTCTTACTTTATGACACATTTTATAAAATATAAATAATCTCTCGCTCCGCCACACTTGCCGGATGCTCGAGCACAATCCGAGATAGTATTAGCGTCTAATGGCTTTCTAACGCCTTTCAAGTCTCTCGACCTGACGCACAAACCGGTGGGAGGGCAAAAAAAAAAGAAAGATTCACGTCAAGAGCAAAAAGTCGTCCGTCCGAAAAGAGGGGTTCAAATTGAATGGGGCCCGAAGGGAAAGAAAGAAGATGCGAGTGTGGGGGAACACGTCGTCTGCCGGCTACCTGCCCTGGAAACGGGCTGAGAAGCGGCAGAAGGGCGGTCGGCGAACACTTTGTGCGAGAAGAATGGACGGGCAGAAGGTGGAGGAGAAGGAAAACTGAGGTGGAGGCAGAAAGAGGAGACGGGAGAAGCCGATGAGTCACCGGGCGCGATGCTCGCGTGTGTGGCAAGGCATGGTCAGGTGCAAAGTCAACGGACCTCGGCCTATTCAGGTGGATTCACGGAGGTCTGCGTCTATGGGACGCGGCATGGGTATGGATATAGGTTATTGTGATGTGCGCGCGGGCGAGCGTACGGCACTCTCGGCATGTGTGCGCGAGAGTAATTATTTGAATGTGCGTCTTTTTTTTTTTTTTATTCCTTCTTTTCTTCTTTTTCGTTACAATTATCGTGTATTCTTATTTCGTGTTTTATTTTATATAGTGGGCATCAGATCGTGTAATAAATGAATCAATAAATAAACGTTAATTTTGTAGGTGGAAACGTCACAGTTGCAACGTGAGACGCGATCGAGCGTACGGCAAATTGAGTAAAAATTTTAATGTTTTTTTCTTCTTTTTGTTTGTTGCTCTTCTTTCCTTCTTTCTCGTTACAATTATCGTGTATTCTTGTTTCGTGTTTGTTTTTATATAGTGGGCATCAGATCGTGTAATAAATGAATCAATAAATAAATGTTAATTTTGTAGGTGGAAACGTCACAGTTGCAGCGTGACACGCGCACCAAGCGTACGGCAGGTGAGTAAATATTTAAATGCTTTTTCTCTTTTTTTCTGTTGCTGTTTCCTACCTTCCTTCCTTCTCGTTAGAGTTATCATGAATTTCTATTTCTTGTTTTGTATATAATGGGCACTAGGCCGTGTAATAAATATATAAATTAATGAATATAAATTTTGTAACGGGAGCGTGTGCCACGTAATTCTTGCAATACGAGAATTTCGATCTGACGATCGAGTCTGCGTCAAAAATTTTACACGAAAAGATAAAAAAAAATATATATATATATATACAGGGTGGTCCACGCAACTTGCACACCTGTATAACTTGTAAAGTACGCATCGCATGGAAAAATTTTGTACATTAAATTTGTACGGTTTTACAGAATGCGTTATGTAATGCATAATTTTTGTTTATAGGTGCAGGCGTTTCAGAGATTTCAGGGTCAACTTGCTTTTTTTTAATAGTATGAGTTGATTTTTTGTAGATATTTGGATAGCGCTCACCAAATTCCATTATGTTTATTTAAAAGATTTTTTCCTATTATGCATAGTTTAAAAGTTATAACAACTCACACATACGCGGTGACTAATTGGCATAATACGAAAAACTGTTCGAAATAAACGTTATGGAACTTGGTGACCGCTATCCAAATATCTACAAAAACTTAACACGTTCCATTTAAAAAAACCATGTTGACCTTGAAATCTCCGAAATGCCTGTACCAATAAACAAAAATTATGCATTACACAACGAAACCTGCGAAACCGTACAAATTTTATATACTACATTTTTCTACACAATGCAAACTTAACAAGTTATACAGGTGTGCAAATTGCGTGGACCACGCTGTATACACATGTCGAATAAAGAACCTCCTCCTTTTCTGAACTCTGTTAAAAACGTGGAATATGCAGAATGGAACGTGACGAATGCGCCGCAACGAATGCAATGCCGTGATCGCAAAATAGTAAGGTGGCAAAGTGGGAATGGCGCGAATTGAGGATCGAACAAAAGAAGAAAAATAAACGCGACTCCTTATCACTTCATTCACCCGTTCCGCTCTCGCTCTTATCATCCAGTGCAGATATATCTAACGCGCCAGATTAATTTGCCCCGGTGCGTGATTCAGCGCTCAACAATTTTCCTCGCGTCAATGGCGGCCTAACGTCTCATTTATGAGCTCGAAAGTCGGCTAACGAATTCGTCCGTTAGTCACTTCTGATAATGGCAAGGTTGACGGAGTGTAAATGAGACAGTTGCGCAATCCGCGTTGGGCTCTGACGATGAGAAGGAACGAGATGAAACGTGTTGGTTTGTAAGAAGAATCGCTGGTCGACGATTCATCGAGTTTTACGGTATGCAAAGATTTTTCGAGGGCCATTCGACGTTCGTTTGTCGTTCTTGCAAATGTTTGCGGAAGTTTCTTACGTATCAGTCGAGTGGCGTATAAGATATATTATATATATGGTACGTTATATATATATTATACATTATTATTATTATTATATATATTGTACTTATATACATATAATAATATATTGTACTTATATACATATACATATGTACCATATATGTACCATATATATAATATAACTTATAGGTCGGTCGACTGATACGAAAGAAACTTCCGCAAACAGTTGCAACAGCGGCAAACAATGATGACGAGCGTCAAACAAATGCTGAATGCGTTTCGAAAAAAAATCTTTGCATACCATAAAACGCGATGAATCATCAGCCCGCAATTTTTTTTATAAACACACACGTACGACAAGCGGTTCACTTCGTTTCATAATAAACAGAATATATTAAACTAAAACGGATCTCTCATATTATAACGTGAATTAACTTTAAATTAACGTCAGTTAACGTAAACTTCTCTTTCAATTTTTGATTCGCACCACTTTCATAAGCACAGGCGCTCGTGCAGAAACTGCCAGACCAGAGAACGGAAAATAATGACAGCGTAAAGCACTCACCGATAGAATTCCATGTTGCCACTGTTACGAAATTTCACTTATTTCCCGACTTACGTTTTCGTCGCGAGCACGAATTACGAGACTCGGGATGATGGAATCGGCAGTGCAGAGGCGCGTAAGCGTGGAAAGTGCTGGTGGCTTCGGTGATGATTGCGAGACTGTGCCGACGGAAAATGACGGAGTGCCGCGGGGAGGCGGTCTTCATTCATAAAAAGTGCCTGAGACCAGCCGAGTTCCGGGAAACTTTGTTACGGGAGTCATCGTCGTCGTCGTAACAGCGAATGCGACGTCGATTTTCCGCGAACGAAGAGTCACTCAATGAACAATCCTGAGGAAGTAACGACGTTGGAAGGAATATGACGAATTCGAATGAGAAAACGGAAGGAGCGAAAAATCGGCGAATAGAGTGTCGAAGAAAACGACGTGATTTTTGGTATTTTTGGCTGTAGCAATTCGAGAGCCAGCAAATTTTGAGAACGGAGTGAAATTAAGGAGGAATTGAACGCACATAAGAAAATCGAAGAAGTTTCTGAAGTTTTGGGGAATTATGCATTTTAATGTCATTAAGGAACATACAAAAATTAAGCATTTGTTACTACATAGTTTGGAGGATAATAATTTATTAATTTACTGAACTAATTCAGTCAGCATCGAAAATTCTGTGCTGCGATACCTGATAATGGTAAATTTTACAATATATATTATTTTAAATGGAGAGTCGATCTTTCGTAGTACCAATTCAACAAACACTAAATTAAACATCCTTTGTTTTTATCACGAAGCCGTTTCGGACATATGTTCATATGAACTTTTATGATAAAAATAAACGAAGGAATCAGTCCTTAAAGTGTGTTATTTAGAATCACCCTGTATAGACGCCTAGGAACCATTAGTGTTCCGAAACATGTTGAGACAATAAAAGACCTATCCACTATGAAATCAACCAAGAAGAAGGCTATATTGATTATTTTACATTTTTTGATATTCCAACGAATTGATGCCGTGCATATTCCATATGCATTACTCGTGCATAC
The DNA here is from genome assembly GCA_963942575.1 of Priocnemis perturbator. NCBI lineage: Eukaryota > Metazoa > Arthropoda > Insecta > Hymenoptera > Pompilidae > Priocnemis > Priocnemis perturbator. The sequence continues at coordinate 267,328 of OZ012654.1, forward strand.
ACATTTGTATTACATCACCGCCGCACGACGTTCCAACACCGTGCACGACACTTACGCAAGCCAACACGTTCACGAATAAAATCCACAACACCGATCCGGCCTGTTACGCAATCGCATTTGCCCGAACCTTCAAATTTCGTCGAGCCTACACTCTCCACGCCACAGTTGCCCATACCCGAACGATTTCGAAACACTATCTTCCGATCTTCCTCCCACGGGGCACGTTGTCGGCATCGAAAAGCAAAAATCATCCGTCTTACGAAACCCATTCCGAGAATTCCCTTCTGAAAGTCTTCGGCGTGCAGAGGGTGGGATGGGACACAAAAAATTGACGGTAGGGTACGAGAGGGACGAAAGGGACGAGGCATTTCGAAGGGTCGCAGCAGGTAGAGCAGGGGTTCTCAAAGTGCGGCCCGTGATGTCAGATCAACCGCGATCTTGAATTTATAGAGATAATTCTTACATTTTCAAGGTTTACGGGTTTCATTTTAACATTACAAAGTAATGGCAAGCTTATTTTGAGTGTTCTTGCTTGTGTGAAAGGCACGGAACGAAAATTTCGATTGTTACAAGAAGAACCTCAAATTGGAAACTTATTTCATTTTGAGTCGAGTAAAATATTGGTGACAGAAAATGCTGAAGCATCAGCTATTTTTTAGGTGGAAAAATGTTATGAAATTATGCAGAATTTGTTAGAAGAATTTGATACATGTTTTAATGATTTTAAGAATCACGAGAACGAATTTAGTTTATTTTCTGATCCATTTTCTTGCGATCCACAAAATGTTTCGTAGGAGTATGCAATTTGAACTGATCGAATTACAGGAAAATGTCGAAGCCAAGAATTCTTACCGCAACAATTCCTTAATTGATTTTTATAAAGGATTATCAAAAATTGCGAAAAAATGCTGAACAGATGCTTTAATTATTTGGAAGCACTTACATATACAAAAAAACTGTTTCAATCATGAGTATTAATAAGTCCAAATTGAGATCAAAATTAATTGGTGAACAATTAAAATTTCGAGAATATATTCAACTGACTTAGATCTCAGGCTTAGTGACATTATTAAAAGAAAACAACAACTGCACAAGTCACACACTTCAGATTGATGAATACATTTTTTTTTCTCTTTTTAATTTAAATTATTTAGTTATTTTTGTTTAATTACGTTTAAAATGTGTTAATAAACAGAGAGTAATAAAAAGTAATCATTGTCATAAATAAAGAACGATCATGTTATAAAATTAGTATACATTTTTTCCTTGCTTCTAACTTTTTATCGATTTGAACGTATTTTTCCATAACACTGTTTCATTGGCCCGCCAAAAATTTTGGAATTTACAATTTGGCCCAACTAGAAAAAACTTTGAGAACCCCTGACCTAGTGGATCCACGCCTGTAGTGACAGATAAATATTGGCCTTGCGGCCAAAGGTGGATCCGTTAATAATCTTCGACAGGTTCAGAGGAACCTGCGCTAGGATCCTAAACGACTTTTTTTCCTCTCTCGAAGGGCTAACTAAGACCCCGTGGCTTTTGTCACGGGACGCGAAGGTGAACGTCTTAATTGTGTGGGGGATGACTCGAAGTTTTTTTGCCTGTCGCCATTGTGATGCAGTAAGAGTGAGGTAATCTTTCTACGCCTCGTTTTGTGGATTATTCGCTGCTTACGCAATGCTACGTTGTATATCAATATGGAGGTTCGTGTAGTAGCAGGGGGTTTCATTCGACATTGTTAGGAAGTGCAGCTGCAAAATGTGGCGCTATTCGAAAATGTTGTATTACAGAGTGTACCACGTAAAGCACGCCACCTGAAAAACTCGGCTGCTGTTGGCGATGGAAACAGATTTGAGGGCGTTTATGAGATTTGAAAGTCAACTCGGTTTTTTTTTTAATGGAATAAGTTAAAAATTGTAACACATTTTGATAGCCCTCATAAAATTTCACGCTATTTATTTGAAGTGTTTTTTCCTATTTTACATTCATAAATACATAAATATATATAAATATATATATATATACATATGTATATAAATATATAGAATAATATGTAAATACAGGAACAAAAAATTAGAATGCAAGACACATACGAGAGAGAGAGAGAGAGAGAGAGAGAGAGAGAGAAACTAAAAAAAAAGATATATATATATATATAAATATATTCTATTATATATCATACACGTGAACATACATTAAAAAAAAAAAAACTATACATGTCGAATCGTGCCTATACACTATACTATGATGTGAGCAGGAAAACTTTCATCTTACCTTGACAATACTTGATGCAATCCTTCGCCTCGTGATTCTGCGTACTGGAGTCGCACAGATGCGAACACGGGACGCACTGGGAGTCGAAAGGACTGCAGTATTCGTTGACGGTGCACTTTAATTGGCCGCACTGTATTCCATTCTCGACGCTGGCCGCGTCGACGATGGCGAGGAAAAATTGAAGAGCACAGATCCCGACAGCGGTCGACGCCATCTTGTCACGAGCGCCGGCAAACTTCGCGACGTAGAGACACGTGAAAACTTAATGATCAAAAATACCGACAGAGTGTTCAGTCATCGACGACTCGATCGGCTCTTGTTAAGCGGCTGCGTCGAAAATGATTTTTATCCGAGCTCGTTGATGCATCTCACGATCGACGACGCCATCTTTAACGGTACTCGAACGGAAAGTCCCGCGGTGGGTCCATGACCGTTGGCCCTGAAAAAGGTCGTTCTTTGTTAATGGTCGTAGACAGAGACCTGCGTAGAAAAAACAGTTTGGTTCAAATAACCAAAATTTGGTACACAAGACAAAAAACTGTGGTTGATATGTGATCATACGAACATTTGGTTGCTCCAAACATACAATTGATTACTTCTATTTAGTTCATACAACCAGAAAGTTTTCTTATCATCTAACATATAAATGTATTAATGACAATCATATTTTGGTGGAGAATTTTATTCAATAATAAAATAATCGGCATCAACAGATTTTACTTAAGGAGTAACACTATATTTGTTAATTAACTGTTTATTATAAAGAACTCTCTATTCTCTTGTGAAGGAAAGGCAATGAGCGTGTAAATGTCTCGAAAACAAGTGTTTCAATGTTTCTTGCACAAATTCTTGATCGTCACTCATTGTAAAATAACTCTATTAAAAATCTCTAAATGCCACACGCGGTAATCTGTATTTGTTTCCAGACAATAACTGCTTGCAGGTTCAGATCTTAACGCATACGCCATACGGCATACGTGTTGTTTCAGTAAACATACCGAGCAAATAATTTGGTTAAGCTAATGTAAACGAATGTTTCGATTTTGTACTGTTTATAATATATTTGGTTGTCATAAGTAAAATATTTCTTATCGTCAACCAAAACAAGTTTGTCAAACAGTTTGGTTGCAGTTACAAAAATAATTTTTTCTGTGTGTCAATCGTTCGGGCTTCAACCGAACTCTGGTCGTAGCAAGACTTTTAAAAATGCACAAAATACATTTCGTATTCGCCTCGAGAACATCGTCAAACTCAGAATTTTGCAGATTTCATTGTTGCGCCAACGCAGCAATAATATGAGCGCAGGTGTGAACAATTCGGCAATAATCATTCGGCACAGGTGTGAATACATTGTTTTCTAGCGTCCCAGTTGAAGAAATAAGAGATGAGAAATTCTTAGGAAACAGGTCTTGCGGCGGAAGGCGTGGTAATAGATGACTCCGACCGCCGTCCATTATAAATAACAATCCAATGTTGGCGAGTATGACATTAATTACGTCGCGATGTAATAGAACTCAGACTATCGTTCCTGGTCTCGAAACAGAGGCTTACGTAATTACAAGGGAGTCGACATCTGCAATTTCTCGTCGTTCGCGTGTCTTCGAGCATTGTATATCTGTATTTCACTGTACCTTCGCCATTTTTCAATTCAGCAGATAACGAACATCAGACAATAATCAAAAGCTCATTACGACGAGTTAGAAAAAGTTATCAGAAGCGACAGACGTATTTGTACATCATGCGTAATATGTCAAATAGAATTGTTTCACAAACAGTGTAGTAACAGTGATTGCGAGTGCCAGAGAGTGGAATTCGATAAACGAACGCGCTTGATTGTTTCTCTGAAACGAGCGGATCGGGCAACTTTTTAACTGTTTGAACGAAACCGCACGTAATTCCGCGCTTGTTTACGCAGATGCGTGTGAACGAGCAAACGTCCCGTGGAAAAAGAAATATTTGACGAAACGACCAGCGTGTGCGTGGCCGTGCATGTATCGGCGTATGTTCAAGCGGTGCGCTATGGAAATGGAAAAAGCAATCGATATCGATGGTATGCAGTACATTAATGTTTCAGACTGCTCAGCTTCGTGACGAACTGGTATTTCCGTTCGATCTAGCCACGTCGCTTCTACAGTTCTCGTACCCTTCGGAACCATTCGATAATGTGCTTTTCGCAAGAATTCTTGACATTGCTAAAGTCGAGACGTCTGGACCAAGAAAATTTGTTAGGCTTGTTACGGTCTGTTGGTGTATTAGTCCTTTGCACCCCGAATTCATTGTCAATTTTGTTGCCAACAACTCCCTGGTATTTTAAGTGTTTTATTTTAAACAATTTTGTTTACTATTTATATTAAACATAGCTCTCAAACTTTGTTGTAATTCGTATTTGTTTTTAACTAAAAAAAGGCAATTTAAATAAATAAAGGAAGGACCATATTCAATAAAAAACCCGTTTCATTTACATTTTTCTTACATTTTGTAATTTTTAAGTGTATGATACCTCGAGTCACACTCGACAAAGGAGTGCAGAGAGTTAACGAAATTTCCAAAAATATGCCGTTAAATGTGTGAAGTCATTAACCCTTGGATACCCACGATGAGTCAATTTGATCCGAAGCATGAAGATTGTCAACCCATTTTTTAAGCAAAATAAAAATTTTCGTCTACGTACATTTTAGCGACGTTGCAACGTATTTTACACGTTCACAATTTGTTTAGAAATTGTTTAAAACATTTTTTACAAAATTAAAATTTGTTAGGACATGGTCGTCAGTGTTTTATAAATGGAATGGGTCAGACGTAGTAACCTAACTATTTTTGACCAAATTCCGCAGCATTTATTTCCAGGATTGTTGCCTATAACCCATAATCTAATAATTATAACAATAATGTTGGTGCTACGTGGACGCGTTGAATTTACTTTGAGGTTCTCGTCTCACATAAATCTAAATAAAATGTTTATGAATTTAAAATGTCGGGTTGCGTCCTTGCAGGATGGGTCAAAATGACCCATCGTGGGATTGCTTGTCTCATTTTCCAGTCAGGTGTCCGAGGGTTAAAAAAGACAAACGAACCCTGAAACTAAAATCCGACTATTCACAAGACATTAACAGATGTCGTCTGGCAGTTAAAGTCTTAACGCAATTACGAATCTAATACCCGCTAATTCAGCATGCGCGGGCGACAGATGTCGGTGAAAGGCAGAGAACTGGCTAGCTCAACTCGATTTACCGTTCTGCCGTTACACTGATTGTGAGTCACGTAATGTCCCTGAGAATATTAGCCGCGCATTATCCAGATTACATTTAATTTCGCGAGCGCGGTCAGTTATCAGACGGAGCGAGACGTAACGTTCGCATGCGACTCCCGACATTCTCGCTCAGATTTACTCGTTCACGAGTTCGGCAACTGTACCGCATAACCCGGATCGCGAATGAAATAATTTTATCAAAGTCTCACAGCCTCGTTCCGATTCACTTTACGACACCTGCGCATACACGAAGCGATTTGTCGCGTGATATTTTTAAACTTTCGTCCAGCTATCGCGAAGATCGCGAAATTCCAACGAGGAACAAACTTCAAAAAAGGAGGTGCTCCGTATTCGACAGGTACTTTTTATATATTATTATTATTATTTTTTAATTCATTTTAATCTTTCTTATTTTTGTAAGTGTATTTCATCTATCTTGATTGTTCTTGGTTCGTATGGAAGGGTCTATTCTTCCAGTGGTCTCATTTAAGTTTCGACAAATTTTGACAAATTTCGACAGCGAAAACCCATTTTTCAGAGCATTATCACAAAATATCGAGAGTAGTTTCTACATGTTCACGGGTAATTTTCCACCGGGTTGACCGAGTTGGATGATTTCGGATACGTTTGAAAGAGATTACCTGCGTCTGGTAGTCCAATGTCAATTTAAAAAAATTCTGGCAAAGAATAGCCATCTTTTAATCCACTTCTTTAATAGCCAATTACTAGCCCGAGATTGGTCGGGTTACTATTAAATGTAACTAAGATTAAAAAATAAAAAACTTTGAAGAAAAAGTATCATCGACTTCAAAACTGCACTTTTTCAAATGGCCGACCTAAATAATTTTCAATTTTTTAGGTCGGCCATTTGAAAAAACCAAGTTGACCTTGAAATCTCCGAAAAGCGCCTACCCACGCAGAAAAGAAAGGCATCATAATATGTCCCCCTATGTGCTATTCAAGTTCTGTAGCAAACATTTTTTTATATTATTACAAGCAACGGAGATATTCAAGGTGGACAGAGTTATTGATCCACCCTGTATAAGAGAAGTACAATCGTTTTTTTCCGTCTACAATAGTGTACGATGTCTACGTCGATGAAAATTTGCCGGTTCACAATTATTTCGTTTGATAGGTGTACCTTTTAACTGTACACGTATGGACTGCTAATTTTAGAGGGCAATAGAAAAAATATTTTACGAATGTACTTGGTATTCTTTCGCTTCCTTACAGACACTGATTTATTTCAAAAAATTCCTATTTGCTTTGTTTACTTTTTATTTTGTACTTTGGTATGTAGTACCAATTTCATAGTTGTGCTGATATTTATAATAAGACGTCAATGGTATTAAGCGTATAATAATACGATAAAACGTCTTCTATTTCATCAAATTCACAGTTAACAAATGAGTATACATAATTACGTAATCATGAATACGCAGCAAACCATGTATGTCATCGACTATTTGAATTTCGTGCGCTTTTCATATACTCTATCGCTGGTGTATTTGGAATAGTCGTGAAGTACGCAATAAAGAGTGTACCATTGATCGATTGCAAATAAAATTATACTTTTTATTAATCAACGTCTCATTGTCATCGCAAATCACGTTCTAGCGAACCATTTAACTGGTTTCTAGTTTGCCATAAAAATAATCTTTACTCTGCCTGTAAGGACAACGCACTCTCTTGCGCTGAACGTTTATGGGTTGAAGATACGCGTTGCGTGAGCGAAATCTATTCGTCACGTTTATACGTGCGTGTCCTTCGTGTATTTGAAAACCTACTGACAGTGTTCACGGGAACAATCGCATCTAGCATTCACGTCAGTGCTCGACGGCACTCGAGTTGGCATTCATAGGTGGCGAAGTGTGTTAGGGAATTGAAATCGGTCACGCAGGTGTTCCGAGTTTGGGGTAAAACTGACGGAATTCGAAACTCGTTCGGAAAATGACCACCTTGCTTAGCTCGCCATTTGTATTCTTCTTCCTCTCATTGATTAAACACTTCGAGACGACAAGAGATCGAATAAAGGACACTGAAGTCCAAAGTAAAGCAAGACATGTCTCGCATTATATTCATACGTCAAGAAGCTGAAGAACATAGCATTAGGCACACGATTTTAAAGAAAAAAAACAAGACCAAAGCGGGAATGAATTTTTTTTAATTAAAAAATAGTGGAAACAAGCCTCAATTTCAATTATATAACATAAAATATTACTTAAAATGAGAAAAAAAAATAACATTTCGATAAATCCTTTATTGTAAGGTAGGACATAAATAATTCGACCCCGAACTGCAAGGAATATTGCAAGAAAATTACGGCATTACCCAATACTTTCAACATTGAAGGAATATTATTGGGATATTGTAGATAGATATTGAGTAAGGTCAAATATGCGATATTGCGTCAACATTGCACCAGCATTGCATCGGAATTTTAGTGTAATATTCATTTTTCGTTTATCTATGTGACTGTTATCCACTAACGTAGTACCCGATGTCAATAAATGGCTGTGGCTTCGGTCGTAAGATCAGCATTATTTTTAACTCGGTTTGCTCAATAATTCAAAGATATGTATGCTTCAGAATGATCGAATTTTTCAAATTCTATTCTCGTCAAAACCCATGTCGCCTGTAAATCAGCATCATATGTAGTATGTATTCCATGTGATATTCGTGCGATATTCCTGCAATGCTGCGACAATGTTACCTGCAAGAGTTGGCATTGCAAAGTAATATTTATGCAACAATCCAGCAATATTTTTTCCTGTCCGGGACCACGCATAAAAGGCTGAGCAAAGGGTGGGACAGTTTTTGATCCACCTAACCTCCAAATAGTTAAAAGCGGAACAGCCTGGCGAGCTTTCGGAATTTTTCTCTTCCGAAACAGGAAGCAATGAGGAAGACGCGGCGCGAGTGTTTCGCGTTGGAAAAGAAACGATTGTTTCTATATATATTATATTGCAGAAATATTATCGTAATGTTGCCGTATGAAAGTCGAATACGCAATATTGTGCCAACATGCCATTTCTTAATAATTAAAATTACTATTATATGATTCAATTGAGAATACAAATTAATTGAATTTAAGAACATACATTTTTTGTTGTCTTCAAGGAGACATTGTATCGAGATCACTGGAATACTTCTTGATATCGACGTCAATATATTATTTACATACCCTCTAGATCACGAAAGTTCCAAAGCGCAATTAAGAGTAGCCATCGTTTATTCAGAAATTCGCATTAAAAACAATTCTGTGTGGCTGTTATCTAGGAACGTATCCTGGCTCAGGTTCGATTTTCTATGACTCAACTTATTTTTAACTCCGTTTTTCGAATAGTCTAAAGATTTCTGCGCTTTCAAAATGATCTCGCTAATTTTTCAAATACTATTTTGCTCAAAACCCATATCGCCCGTAAATCAGCATCATGTGCAGCGTGTATTCCGTGTAATATTCCCGCAATATTCCTGCAATGCTGCGACAATGTCACCTGCAAGGATTAGCATTGTGAAGTAATACATATGTTTTTTTTTTTTATTTCGCCTTTACGGGCCGACGCCCTTTAGTACAAAAAGAGAAGAATATACGTATACAAATATACGAAAAGAGTTATAAAATGAAAGATAGAAGAAAAAATGACGCAATTAACCTAGGAGATTGTAAGTTTGAAGGATTTATGCAACATTCCAGCGATATTCCTTGCCGTCCGGGACCACGCACGAAATTGTGAGTAAAAGGTGGGACAGTTTTTAACCCACCTAACCTCCAAAGAGTTAAAAGCGGAACAGCCTGGCTTCCGGAATTTTTCTCTTCCGAAACAGGAAACAATGAGGAACACGCGGCGCAAGTGTTTCGCGTTGGAAAAGAAACGCTCGTTTCGGGCGACGAGCCGACGTCATGTGGGAGCGAAGTGCCGATAAGAACTTGCCGTGCGCGTTATCTATTATTACGTTCCGTTCGTACGGCGAAACAAAGGACCGATTACGAGCCCCAGCAAACGACACCGTTCTCCTTTCCTTTCAGCCATTCGTACGCGCCGGCCTGGCCAGCTCCTATCGACACAGTCACACTCCTACGCAACTTCTATGCATTCTATTCCTTTCTTTTTTTACCCAAGATAAACGCCCCTCGCTCCCACGCTATCGAAAACAATTGGGCGTCTGGCAAGATGGACGACGTTTCGAGTCCAGCTGGATGGTAAGTGGGAGGCAGATGAAACTTTGTGCACGGATTGTAACTCTGAAAGTGTGACGTATCGACTGAAGTGTTTGCGACGAGACACTTTGCGTGGTTGTTGTGCGACACTTTTTTTATGACAAAAGTTGAACTCTAGCGAGAATATGTGATGGCTTGAACAGTAAGGAATGTTGCGGGAATATTGTAGGATAATTGCCGCGTTGCAGAATATTTTCGATATTGCTGAAATATTGCTGGAATATTGTGGAATATGTATTGAGTAGGAATTTTGCAGGAGTATTATCGTAATGTTGCCGTATGTAGGTCGAATACGCAATATTGCGACAACATTGCAATGAAGTTTTGAGATTTCTTAATAACTAAAATTACTATTATATGGTTCAATTGAGAATAAAAATTAATTTAATTTAGGAACATACACGTTTTTTGTCTTCAGGGAGACGTTGTATTTGAATATTTGTTGATATCGACTTCAAAATATTATTTACACACCCTCTAGATCACGAAAGTTCCAAAGCGCGATTAAGAATAGCCATTGTTTACTCCGAAATCCGCATTAAAAACAATTCTGTGTGTCTATTGTCCAGTAACGTATTCTAACCCGGGTTCGATTCCCAAAGGTGCAACTTATTTTGAAGTCCGTTCTTTTAATAGTCCAAAGATTTTTGTGCTTTCAGAATGATCCCTCTAATTTTTCAAATACTGTTTTGCTCAAAATCTCTGTGGCCTGTAAATCACAGCAAAATACGTAGTGTGCATTCCGTGTACGTAATGGTCATCTGCAAGATTTAGCATTGCAAAGTAATATTCATGCAACATTCCAGCAATATTTTTTGCTGTCAGAGAACTGAAATACTGATACTACGGAAGAGCTAGTGCTCGAAATGTTAGTGATTTAACTGACTCGATGTACGGTAGATGTACGTGCGGTTATCGTTGGATGCTCGACTGCGCAACGAAAGGAAACTGTATATGCAATGAGTTGCACGTTGTACATATGCGAAAACGTACCTGTGCTCAACTACTATTTTGCAGGCCACGTACGCAGTTGCGCTCAAACTTTCCTAACAAGCGCAATCTGAGTATAACCTATTTACAATAAGTTTGCTCGCCGCAAATATTACTGCTGTACCATTGAAGTGTAATTATGTTATTATTATTATAATTTATTTACAGGCGACGCCCATTAGTGTACAACAAATGAGAAACACTTCGTCATGTGTGCATAAAATGGCGACTTAAAAAATTATATTATTTATAGTAATAATATTTAATATTATTTATTTAAATAACAGGATAACAGTATGGGCGTAGATAATAATATTAATAATAGATATTTAAGTCATAATATTTGAAAATCGAACGCGTACTTCGCGCACAGGGAGTCTGGAGACTTTGAGACTGATCTTAACGCTTGATCGCGCATTGAAGTCTGAGCGAGCGAGATCGAGTTGCACGCTGCAAGTCGACATTTGGCAGACGACGCTCGCTGTCATGGCTACCACGATATCGTTCTCACGTTTTCCGTCGTGGAACTTAATATGACGAAGCTTCGAACCACTTCAAAAGAGATCCAACAGGCAACTGTGCGTGAAAACGAAGCTCGACTCGCGTTTAAAAAATTGTTGTAATTGTCCGATGGCAAGAGACAGTTGTCGAGCTGGAAATTCAGGCGCTTTCAATGGCGTCGCAGGCAAATTTACGAGAGAACCGGAACTACGCTTACGTTAATGTATTTTGTTCCCTGCATGCATGGGTCGTTTCAATACGATTCCACGGACTGTACGCTGATGAATAGAAAACTGTCCACGTACTCCTGAAACCGTAACGTAATACAGTTTTCGTCGATGCTTTTTCGACCCTATTTTTCCAAGAAAATGTGTTCATATCATGGTAATAAAATACTGTCAACGCATCAACGACGAATCCTTCCCATAATTAACAAGTGGATAAATAAAGAACAGAAAAGTTCTGTAAGACAATAAGTAGCATTTTATATTTATCTGTAGATAAAGTTTTGGATATTAAATTTTTTATTGCTATATCGTTTGCGATTATTGTTTCCCGTGTATTAAAATTATAATTAAAATAAATAACGTGTTCTCTCTTTACAGTGTTCTTCAAGAGTCATACTTTCATCCATCAATCAATGTTTAAATCATTTTTATTCATACATCTTAATTAGGGCAATATGCTGAAAACTCATTAAACGCTTAATTTCTCTTCTTAACAAAATATTTAACTTTTCTAGTGAAAAAAATCATTTATCTACTACAGAATTTTAACTATAAAATCCTAATTTCAAATGCCTTACAGTTTTTTTCAAGAGTCATACTTTCATGCATCATCTAATGTTTAAATAATCATCAAAAATATAGCTTATCTTAAACTTCGTTCATACATCTCAATCAGACCAATATACAGAAAATTCTTAACAGAATTCTTAATTTTTTCACTAAAAAAAAATCATATATCTAGATAAGAATTTTAATTATAAAATCCTAATTTCAAATACCTTACAGTTTTCTTCAAGAGTCATACTTTCATCCATCATCCAATGTTTAAATAATCATCAAAAATACAACTTATCTCAAACTTCATTTATACATCACAATCAGATCAATACACCGAAAACTCATTAAATGTTAAATTTCTCTTAACAGAATCTTTAATTCTTCCACCAAAAACAAATCATTCATCTAAATAAAAATTAAAAATATAAAATCCTAATTTCAAATGCCGATTCGAGTTCGTCCCCTGCGTCGCCAAGCAGGAACAAATTGAAAAGAAACGACATCGACAGCTCGGTTTCTGCGACGGAGGCACATCGCACGGTTGTATAATGTTTTCGCGTTGAAAAGAAACAATACGAGACGGCCGCAGACGCCTGCCTCTCGGAGCGTGCCATTCGCGGGGAGATACTCGCGAGGAACATTGGACGTGACTATAGGTCTTCGCGTACGTTTTCGCATACGTGACTCCGCGCGCAGCATTGACTCGCCGTCGCATTTTTATTCCAGGGGCCTTTGCGCACGAACCAGTCGAGCAACATTCCTGCCGTTTGACCGCACCGATATATACGCGCGCGTAGGAACGGTACAAAACGCCGTCGATGTGTGCTGTTTCGAACCCACTCAACGAACCACTGTCCTGCCGACGCCGAACTCCTGCCCGGACCACGCTAAGTCGAAAAGTTCGACTGCGCCAAACGCATTGACGCCAGAATTTCCGAGCAGTCAAAATGACTGGTGTGACGTTTTGCCACGACGAAGGCTCGTGTTCAAAAGATTTTGTTTCCGGGAATTTTGCCTGGACTTTTGATTGAGATGTATACATGGTTGACGTATGAAAGTGAAACAAAATTTCAGAAAGTAAGGTGACTTGAGAATGGGTTTTCGTTATAGTAAAATGTCAACCCGTCATTTTGACGGCTCGATAGTTCTAGTTTTAATGTGGGAACCTGATTTGTACGATCCAAGAAGTACGGAATATTACGAATTTTATTTCGGTAATAAAGAATTGAAGACTACGTTTCGAAAGTCATGGGGTACTTTGTTGCATGTCTTTAGGATACGGAAGAAAATGTTCAGACCAAATTATGGAATTGTTGCTCTATTATCGATAAAATATTCCGGCGTCTCGCTGGGTGAGGTCCCAAGTTCGGGGAAAAGTGCGTACCGTAATTTTTATTTAAATAAAAAAAAAAGGAAATTGTTATAGTCGATGAACTTAGAAGATCAGAAAAAACAAAGTGTGAATTTGCAAGCAAAGTACGACAAACGACGATTTTCGGGAGAAGAAAACAACTTCATTGACCCATTAAAGTTGTATTTTTCTTGCTAATAAACTCATAACAAAATTTCATAGTGGACGAAACCTAAAAAAATGACAAAAACAGTGTGAAATTGTAAGAAAAATATAAGTGACGATTTTCGAGAGAAAATAAGAAGTTACGCTTCAAAGTTGTTTCTTTCTTGTAAATTCACATTTTCTTGTGATCTTCTTAAGTTCATCGACTATAAAAATTTCCTTACGAGTAAAACTATATTTCTTCTTTTTCGAATTCACCGAGACGCCGGAATATTTGATCAATAATAGAGCAACAATTCCATACTTTGAACTAAAATTCATTTTGTGTAGTCTAGAAACGTGCATTAAAGTATCAAAATTTAAAACAGTACCTTTATTCTTTCGCTCTTTCAAAAATTCGGAGCGTATAAACCAGATTTAGGTGAACATTACACTCCATCATTGTACTGTACTTAAACGCACTAAGTTCTTGTGCTCGCAATTAAGACGCTAATCGCCACGAGACCGACGTATGTGTCCTATAGTTGGCGAGGTTCGAAGTCGTAGATTACGTCTCAAAGATTATGTCTCGAACGTTCCATCGGCCTAATGACGTTAACGGATTCCAAGTCTCATTAGTCCTCAACCATTACGAAAAATACCACTGCACTTCTGTACGAACGTGAACATACAAATTCAGACCTCCTCGCGAAGTCTCTCATTATCGTGCATAACAAGCGTAACAGGTAACTTAAGCCACGAATCATTGAACTCCTCCGAGGCGCTCGATGGCGTCAGGGCCTCAAGCTTTCACTCCGAAAAATATCGCGCCACTTTCGAACGGACTTGCACGCGTGCCCTCCTTTCGAATCAGTCCTTGCGATACCCTTTTTCAGGATTCATTTGAGGATGCAAAAGCTGTCGTCGACGAGGATAATTCGAGACCGAATGACTAATTCGCGGATCCAAAGCAGGAAGTGGTCAACGGTTTCATCAATTACCCAACAATCGACTCGACTCTGAAGTAGCCGTAAGGCACGATGTTTTCATAGAGCCATCGCAATTAGTTAATTCGTCTGAAGTTTCAGCCTTCAACCCTCACGCGTCGAAATTGAGTAAAAATCTCCGCCAAAAATGATGTTACGTAAAACTGACACTTACTGTTCGACGGAATCGTGGATAATTTGCGTTTTCCCTCGCCTAGAAAAGGACGTATATCTCTTCAACTGGAGCAACAAAACGAACACTTACATACACACACGCGCGCGCGCACAGCTTTCCGTACAGTCACATAACATCGGCTTCCGGATTAATTTTTTTTTTTTTTTTTTCTCGAAAATCTTTCCCTTCCTTCGTGCACCCTCGATCACATATTCGTGCACCTGTTGGTATCGACTTTCTACGCTCGACTGTCGATTGTAAATGCCGTACCTTGCCAGGTTCCGTCGATGCTTCCCCCACTCTCCCTCCAGAGAGAGAGAGAGAGAGAGAGAGAGAGAGAGAGAGAGAGAGAGAGAGCTGTTGGTGGAAAGAAGAGACTGAGGTGCGCAGGAGTAAGAGAGAGAACGGTCTCTGTGCGTTTCCTCTCCTTGCGCACCTGAGTCCGCCCACTCCTTTCCTTCTCTACACGCCCCGCCATGTCTTGAACCAGGCTTACCTGTTGCCAGCCGCATGCGCGCGCAAGAGTTTGTTTGACCCGCGAGAATACGATTATACTCACCTATCGTTTGGCGTGCGGCAAAATTGTTAGACGAGGGGCCGTATTCATAGTCACGTCTTAAGACTTAAGACCGTCTTAATTCGAGTTTAGAGAGTGATCATTGATCAAAACGGTGTTTGAGATGCTCTTGAGACTTAGGACCGTCTTAAGTCGAATATAGAAAGTGAAATTCTCAATTTTCTTACCTGGGCTGTAATATAATTTAAGATGAAGCAAGTTGAAGAAAAAACTATTCACATCTTACGTTCGACCGTTTGTCACCCAAAGATTTCCTCGTCACTGTCATGTGCGTCGGACATGTCGCGAGATCAGTGAAGGATCCATGATCTGGGATGACGATATTACATATTTATTGCGTATTAAATGTCCATACAAAGATATAACAATGATCCTCGCGCACACGCGGCGCTCTACGTGGATGTGCTTAAATTTATTGCGGACTAACGTAGTGTCGTCTCATTTCGATTTGCGTCTTGGGGAAAGAAGTGTCGTTGATAAGTCGTCGACGAATTTGCACGAGCCTAACTTTGGTATTTATGCATGTACTTTCTTCTCATGAAACTTCATGAACGTGTAAAACCTGCTTCAAGAGCCAAACAAAATTCTTGTAAATTTGAACTGAACTATATGCCGAACGTTGAGAAACGATGAATGGAAACATAAAGCTGATGTATGTATAAAGCAAAAATTCCAATTTTAAGTTTTAACGAAAACTCATCGTTGACGCAACTTTTGCGAACTCTAAGAGAACCGAAGATCAGGGTGAAAGAAATGAAAGTTATAAAATCCTTCTGCTAAACTATGTTTTCGTACGGTTACATGGATTCTTTGTGCGCTTTTTATACTCTCGTCGTTTCTCTCAAACCGACTGACGTCGTAATTATGGACACCCTGTATCAAGTAGAATTTTTCTTCCTTTTGACCACACATTTTCACTTTACTTCGATCGCACATTCACGCACTCTAGTCGCATTTTACCGCTCGTGGGCAAAGGAATATTGCGTACTCACTTGGAGAACAGTCGTTCGATAATGATCTTACATCAAAACCGACCGAACCCCGACCATATGTGACTCTCCATATATACATGTACATACTCATGTCCCGCGAATGTATACAGATACGCGCGTGTACGATAGATTTCTCTTCACTGCAAATGTGTAATAATGAGTTACGTTACTCGTTGGCCATTCAAGCGCACACGCTATTATTACATTACATTATCTATCCTGCTAAAAAGGTCGGGGTGTGGGGGGTGGATGGGTTGGGGAATGATATGATACGATCATCACCAATTTCGCTTTCTCCGCAAAAATTCACTTTATTGTTGTTCCTTTATGCATTCTCACGCTGTCTCTGCTCGAACTACACGTTGCAAATGGTATGTGGTCGACGGCTCCGCCATTTTCGTTTCGTTTTTCTCCTTGTAATACTGATGCAGCCTATTTATTAATGTTTAAACGTTTACCTACACGCGCACACATGCGAAGATTCATACAGCGCGATTGCTTAGTCATTTGTTCGTTCGCACTCTCTCTCTCTCTCTCTCTCCCTCTTTCTCGTTGTTATCGTCACTCTGCGAAACTTGCGAAATTTGCGAGCTTTGAGAACGGAAGGTTGCGAAGTGAAAAGCACCTTAAGATGAAAGAACAGAGTCGCCGATGAGACGTCCGTTGACATCGTTGCACACTTCGAACTTCATGCACCAAACACTCTCGTCTGGGATGAAAAATATTTTACCTTATAAAATTCGGAAAGATTCGCGCGCGAGAATGTCGAGTCTGACTTCGGATGTCTCGTCGGACGGTTCTTTCGTCCGAAACCATTTTAATTCTTGCACGAATCCTGTTTCTCTCTGTCGGATTCCGTTCATTGTTGCCAATTAGTTCACGATGTCGAATGAAACACGACAAACGTCCGATTTCTCTCTCGACTGTCCCTTCAACCGAACAAAAATCGCAATTTCCCAATGCCTCCACACACGCATGTATTATATTTATTTGAAAAGCTAGGCTAGTTTGAAAAAATATACGCAATTTTTATTGCTACACTTTCAAGCGACACGAACTCGATCTCAATCAAAGATGAAGAAGAAATCGTTAATTGGGAAAATCACTCGCTACTCACTTCCTCCACCTCAATTCTTTTACTCGCGTAACGCTACTCCTATCTAACTTAAGACATATATCGCTAACACCATTACAGTTACGAGACGAAAAATGACCGGGGTTAGAAATAAAAACACAGTTCTTAACAGTTCTCCGTTTCAACCATTTTCATTTTCATTATTCCACCATTCTCTTCCTTCCGTGCCTCCAATATTACCAAATCATCATCATTCAACAGACGCCGACGATAATTCCGCACAGGACTTCCTTTCTTCACGCCTCTCCCGTTTCGTTTCATCTATTTCGCTGGATCGGGACATCTAGTAATAAGCGCATGTGTCTTTTTCTGATTGCTTTTCCGTGGGCCTGACAAACTGAGTGGCGGAAACGAAAGGAAAACGACGAAAAATTCAGTCTCCCGCTGACGATCGCGCGTTTGCCGTATTTACTCTGGTCTTACTCGTCTCATGGAGTTAAGATGGAAATCGTGGTGCGAACGACAAGAATCTACCTGCCAAGACGAGCCGAAACTTCGTCTTCGCGTTCCGCAGAACATGGAAAATGACTAAATAATGATGCACACTGATACTCGTACGTTCGTGGCAATTCAAACAAAAACGTATCACATTTCCCGCGACTCCGTACAATTTCCACGACTATTCGGTGCACGTAAGCTTTTACGGAAATTCGAATTCAATTCCTCGCGTTCTGGTCCAACATCGAAACATCAAATCAGAGAGCAGACGTTTGCGTAAAGGAAGGGCGTTTATTTTAAAAATCGAAATCCTAGGTGAAAAAGAATGTCCTCTCCACACCGTCGACTCATTCATCACATACCACGATTTCTGTCGCACCCCATATAAATGATCGGGCGCACGCATGTGCAAAAATTGACGTGGGCAACACGTTTAATACAAAATATACTTCGCCTCGTGTTTTTCACGTTTCGTCAGTAAGTCGTCGCTAATGAACCCTTATCTCGCTCTAATGAACCCTCATCTCGCTTCCTCGAACATTGATTAATCCCTTAACAATCGTCCGCGTATATCGTTAAATGTTAATCGTTATTGTTATTACTCCAACGCCAGTGCATAATTCCTCGACGCTCCCATTCCGTTCAAGTGTCTCGCGCGTCCCTTTCTTCGCCGGCAGGACACGATTTCAGGATGGAAGGAATCGCAGGAATTGGAAGCGGAACGCAGCCGACTTGAATAATCAATATTGATTGACCGCCATCAAAGTTGATTTTCAAATTGTCGACGAGCGATCCGTATTAGGATCGTAAGGGACATTCTTAAGGAACGGGACTGGAAATGGTTTGAAGGTGAACAGTGAGGCATGGCCTAAATAGACATATTTACACGAAAGGCCGAACAGTTTTTCTTTCAACAACTTTCAATCAGTCCGAGAGGGAATTTCGATTGTTCCATAAAAATTTCTTCATACTGAAGGACTGACGCGAATTACGTTGAACGGAATGGACGTGTATCTTTATGTGTATGTATGTCTGCGTGGGCAAGAGTGTGTTTAAGTTTAACGTCGAGGATCGCGTTTCTACATAACTTCTTATCCTTCTCTCCATCTTCACATATTCTCACTCTTTCCTTGTGAACATCTCATTATTATCCTAATATTCAGTTCTATAAAGCGCTACTACCCTAACGACTTAATACAAAGATTGTGTGTGTGTGTGTTTGTGTATTTTATCGTATTCGTTTGTCGTTGTTTGTGTGTACAAAGTTATGTTCACGCGTTTTGGTGTATATGTTCCTTTGTGTGTGTATGTATAACTTCGTGTATGTGTGCACGTATCCTCATATTGTTCATCAACATTTATACTTAAATTCATAATTTTTTTCGCATTCTCACGGTTAGTCCCGTCGTGCTCTACTTTTCGGCTGTCCTTTCTGTTTTTCCTCTTTTCTGTTTTCCTCCGCACGAGAGACACGCACGCACGCACGCAAATCGCGGGGGATTAAATAAATAATCGATGAAAAAATATATTATTAAGAAAATGGTACGAATAGGATTAAATCTCTCGCTCACTTTCTCTGCAACTTTCGTTCAAACTCTCACGCATTCTTTATTCTTCTCCTTGTTCTTGTTCTGTCGGTTGCGGCTGATAATAATAATAATGCGATTGCAAAAATTACTCCCTTTGTACCTTGTGAAATGTAAGAGAAACGCGTTCAAGCCATTATTTTCGACTAATCGCCGATCGTGCTTGTCATTTCTTTTTTGGTCTTCTCCCGTCGATCAAACTCTTGCACGACTCCGTTCTAATAACTCAATTTGTCAACTCTCTGTATATTCATTTTCATTCTTTTATATATCCTACGTTAGGTCGAATTACGCTTGTTGCGCTCCTCGATTAATAAGAAACTCATCGAATTTAGGGTATTCGTACAGATATATTATATATACTCGTATTTAAATAGAACTCTTTGTGTATGCTTAACTTAGACTCCTTACGTACGTTTTTAAATAAAATTTCTCTCATCAACCTCATCTTCTACCACTTCGTTCCGAATTCATCTTCAACAGCTACCCTCGCTCTTGACCTTTCATTCATCGACAATGCCAAACGAAATGTGTTTAACGTATGAGATCACGACAATTCGAGAAAATCGCTCGCCAATATGTCCTTGTGAAGATTCTTTGCTCTTTTCACTTTTCTCTTTGTGTCATAACCTCGAATTGCTTCCAGATTTATGGCGCTACCGCATTGTACTTTTGCGAGCGTTTTTCTCAGTCCTCAAAAATAATCGAGGTTCCTTAACCCTAATCGTATTCGTAATGCTTTATACTTAAACTTCGATTCCTATCCGCTCAATTAGATCCAACCTCTATGCATATATAAATATATATGAATATTATCTACACACATTTATATATATCTATATATAGATATAGCTATGATCCCCTTTTTTTCACGATGACCGAGTCAACGTTTCACATCGTCCCTAAGAAAATACCTGCATCTCGAACAAAATTGAAGGAATCAGCGGAAAATAGCAGAAATGTAGACCTACGAACTGTTCGACATGTTTCCGATTGTTCGACGGAGAGCGTGAATCGTTTGTCAATTTTTCGCTTCTCTCTCTCTCTCTCTCTTTGCTTACTATGACAATTCCATCGTAATTCTATAGTCTGTTTTGAACGCGTTCGCTTTACCTTAAACCTAAGAAACGGAACACTGATAATTCGTACATTTCCCTCCAAACTCGACACTCTTTCTTCCAATCTCACACACACTCACTTATCAAATCTTCTATCCTTCTCTGTTCTCCCCGCAAACGAAGGACGAAGCGAATGGACGAAAAAAAAGGTAAAAGGGATGCGTGACAAACAGAAAAAAAAAATAGAGTAGGGGAGTTAGAAAAGTAGAAACTGCATAGTGGAAAAAGACGGAAAACGGAGGAGACTCGAAATACACGATTTTCCACTAAATTTCTCACCACCCAGGCCACGCATCCCGTCACACGCACAGAAAAACACACGCATACGCACACAAGAGAAAGACGGAACTTTGAGTTCGCCATCTTTTCAGTATTGCCAGCATATTATTCATCAAACGTCGCACGATCCTCAATAAACGCACACTTTCTCTCTCTCTCTCTCTCTCTCTCTCTCATTCATAGAAACAGACACACAGTTGATGCGAAAAGCACCGGCTTCATCATCCGACCATTCTCCCTCACAAATAATCCCCGTCGATCGGATCCATCGATCGATCGGCGGACTGTGTATATATATATATCCATATATATATATATATATATTCATATATTTTTTGTTTTCTTTTATATTATATGTACGATGCTCGCGCAAACGTGGACACGTAGAAAATGGAAAAAAATACGACGCATCCCTCCTGCCAGTCCGGATTTGTTAGTCGGATTCCGGTCGAGGGGGAAGGATCATCGATCCGGGTTTGATCTCAAAGATCGGCTTCGTAAGACTAAAACACTAACGTACGATTAAAAACATCTAAGAGGCGCGGCTCACTCTCTCTCCCAAGCTCTCTTCATCCCTCATCCAATCTTTGTCTTTCTGCGCAAGGACCATACCGTTCGCATTCTATTTTCGACAGGACGACCGAACGTCGACGAAAGGAAGAAAGGAGAAAATGAGAAAAGAAAGTTCGACGTTCCGTCGTCCCGTGGTCCAGCGTCAAATTGTTCGCGCGTTTCTTCCTCTCCTCTTATCTCGCTAACTACATTATCCAGGATCCTCTTGCCAGCCCGGTCCAATCTTCCTGTAGACTTCGTTTGCCTCTCTCTCTCTCTCCGCCCGCTCGTAATTCCCGTCAAGTATGTTCCCCTGATTTATTCTCTGTAGCGCCTGACAACTTTTTTTGTTTTGCTTGTTTGTTATGTTTTTTGTTGTGTTGCACAGGGTCAGCTGACCCGGTGACGTCAAATCTCCCGCCGTCGTGCTTCCTTTGAATGGCGGATGCGCACGGCGAAGGGAGGAAGATCGCGGCTTCTTTGTTTATCTCTTGCTTTCTTCGTTCTTCGAGTCCGTTTTTTGGACTGCATTTGTTTCGGACCTCGGAGCGCGGGAGAAGGGACGTCGTGGAGTGAAGGCTTCTTTGGACGTAGTTACGTTGATTCTGTCGACGATTGGACTGACAGACTCGGATGATTGCACGTGTAAAAATCTTTGGAACGCTCGCGTGGTTCTTCGGCTTCTTCGGCGTAAAGCTGTACTCTTCGTGTGACCGTCTTGGCTCGATCGTTTGCCGCTCTCTTACTTTCTAGCTTGACGCGCACGTGCTCTGTCAGACGCCTTCTTCTCGTTCTAATAATCTAAAAGCCTCCCCGGTTAATTTTTATGCCACGCGACCGTTGCCTTTCTGTATTCCCTATTCTTGAATCCGGTTTCCGTGAACAGCGATCTTTGTCAGTCAATTCCACCCTCTTTATTGCTCACTCTTAAAGCCTAATTTTTGTAGAGGTTACAGGGTAGAAGATTGTGGAGTGCGCTTTAGGATTTTCCAGAATCTTCCACCGACCTCGCGAACCATCCATGCTTCCGTCGTTCAATCCTCATTTGCGTGTACCTAACATTGCACGTGATATAGGAATTCTTCACAATGTCCGCTTCTCCCATCTTCAGTCCTCCGGGATGAGATCCGTCAGACGGTCCACAAATATTTCACCCTGTCTACTTCTCGCTGCCAAATATTCCCGAAACATCGAAAACGATGCCCGGTTCCTCGAGACTCTTCTCCACCTGAAGCCTCAAAACTGGACGTATCCACGTCCCAGAATAAACCTCCCTCCGAACCTCGATCCGAAGAATCAATAAATCCCTGACTCTCCCCCAACAACCTCATTCTCTCCCGATTTCCAAAACTCTCAAAACGCGAAGCCTCCAACTACTACTTCATCCAGTCCATGCTCCGCCATCAAATCCATCCACCCACCACCAGCCTCACATCTCCACCCTGCTCTCCGTTCCCCGTGCTCAAAAGAACTCCTCTCGTCCTCCTGCGACAGTGTCCCCCGAGTCCTACAAGTCCCACTTGCTATAGCTGCAGAAGCATAGATTCCAGCAACCCGTCCGTGTCGCGCGAACGCTGGTCTTCCGACAAGAAGCGTCGGCCTCCGGAGCCTTCCGCCTCGGTCGGTCGCCAACGTTGCCGCTCCCGCTGCCGCTCCCGCTCCCGCTGCCGTTCTCGTCGTCACTCCGGCCAACAGTGGTCCGGCCGTGGTCCCTGCGGTCCGCACCGTCGGCGTCGGCGTCGGCGTCGGCGTCGGCGTCGGCGTCGGCGAGTGGGGCGATTCGGTCGGCGGCGGCGTTGGCGTGTCGCTCGTCGACGCCAGCGGGTCGCTGGACTCCCTATACTCAAATGCTGGCCGGATTGACGCACTCGTGGCTCTTCCCGCTGCTGAATCGCTGCTGCGCGCCCTCAGGCGGTGAGGGCGAGGCACCGCCGTCCTCCGGCCGCACGCCCGGCACCGTCACGCCGTTGCGCACGTAGTGCGTCAGCCGGGTCGGCAGCGAGCCGGAGTTCAGCTGGTAGAACTCGATCAGCTGCAGAAGGTCGTAGAACTTGGTCACGCCCTTGTCGAGGGTGTACAGCCAGCAGTCGCGGCGCTCGTCGAATACCTGAAAGACGGGGTGATGTGTTATTTGCTTGTTTGCTAATTCACATAGGTATGTATATTCGATGTTTTTTTGTTTTAACCCTCGGATACCCGCGATGGGTCAATTTGACCCGAAGCCTAAATCGGGAATGAACATCGTCGACCCATTTTTTTTAGCAAAATAATCATTTTCGCCTACGTGCATTGTAGCGACGTTGCAATGTATTTTACGATTGTTAATAATTTGTTTATATATTGTTCCACGATACAACTTTTGTCGAGCAAAATTAAACATTTTTGCGACATTGTCGTCAGTGTTTTATAAATGGAATGGGTTAGACGTAGTAACCTAACTATTTTTGATCAAATTGCGCAGCAATTATTTCCAGGATTGTTACCTATAACACTTTTTACTTTGAGGTTCTCGTCTCACATAAATCTACACAAATAAAATGTTTATGAATTTAAAATGTCAGGTTGCCGTCCTGCAGGATGGGTCAGAATGACCCATCGTGGGATTGCGTGTCTCATGTTTCAGTCGGGTGTCCGAGGGTTAAAGGTATGTTTAGGTGTGAGTTGAGAATGGATTGGCGGTTCTTGATGGTTCTTGGTTCATATGAAAGGGGGTTTCTTACAGTGGGTTCATTTAGGTTTTGAAAAATTTCGACAGTGAAAACCAATTTCTAAACGACTTCAAAAAAGGAGGAGCTTATATGTTCGATATTTTTTTTTGGTTTAAACATGTTTAGATATTACTAGAGAACGGATTGTCGAATCTTGATGGTTCTTGGTTCATATGAAAGGGTGTATTCTCAGACATTGGTTCCGTTTAAGGTTCGAAAAGTTTCGACAAGAAAAACCCATTTTTACAGCTTTTTCAAAAAATTTCGAGAGTAGTTTCTACATGTTCACGGGTAACTTTCCACCGGGTTGATGGATTTTAATGATTTTGGATACGTTTGAAAGAGGACACTCCCACGGTGGTGCCATGTCAATTTTTTAAAGTTCCAATGAAGAATAACCCATGTTAAATCCACTTTTTTACTAGCAAATTACTAGCCTAAGGTTGGTCGGGTTACTGTTAAATGTAACTAAAAATTAAAACATAAAAAACTTAAAAAAAAAAAGTAACACCGACTTCAAAACTGCGCTAAAAGGTAGAAAATCATTTTCAATTTTTTGAATTTCAGTCCAATTTTGAAGTCGTTGATACTTTTTTTTAAAAGATTTTTATTACCAAATAGGGCGTTAATTAAGTCAAGATTTTATAATTAAATTATATTTTTCACGGTTTTTCATAGGTATCCGGTTTTATCTGAACCTACGGGGTTTATTTTACTAAACCTAAAATACTATTTTTAGTAGTTGCGGATGTTCATGCAAATGCATATTTTCATACGAAACAAGTAAAACAACGAAACCTGGGCAGAAATATGTTTCGTAACTAGAGGATTCTAAAAACGGATTTTGTATTTTGCACTTTTTGCGTATTTATGTTTTAAAACATATGCAATAATATATTTACCGTGCACATGCTTATTGGAATCTCATATCTCATTTATATGAATTTAGTCTATTAGTCAGCACTTTTATCATAAACGGACAGTGTTGAAAGCGGTTATATAACAATACAAACCCACAACAAACCATATTTTCAAAACACTGAGTTGGTAATTGAACATTAGATGTGCCTGTTAATATTTCGAATTCGAACAGTTCAGTTCAATCATTAAAGCGACAAGGTGCATTTCGAGAGAGTGCGTTTCAACATTTCTAAAATGCCGAAAGTTCGGAAAAACCAGAACTTCATTAACAAAATGCTGGATCGAACGCGCTCCTTATTTCATTATCGATGGAAATACCAAAAAGAACAAAAGGTATTTATTACCAAACGTGCAATAAAAGTGTAAAGTCTAACCGAAAATCACATTTGCCCATTGCAATTCTAACCTATAAATCGTCAGAATAGCTGCAAAATGTTTCTCGACACTAAACATTACAATTAGCACTCAACATAGTACATACTTAATATCGTGCATATTTGCATATTTTTCCTGCACAAATATCCACAGTCTAACAGTAAAAACAAAACAAAAAAATAAAAAAAATGAAATAAAATAAAACTTTGCTCACCGGTTGAATCTGAGCGTGGAACACCCTGTGTCGGTACTTGTAAGTCAGCACGTACGCTCCGGGATTGCTCTTACTTTCTCTCACCAGGAACACGCTGAAACCGAAAGGAAAGCAGTCGGGGTTAGAATCAATCCTCCGCGCGGAGTTGAGCGCTCGTTGTCGCGAGCACGATTCGTAAAATATGGAGTGGAGGCATCCGACACTATCAAGCCTCCCGATCTATTCATTCCGCCCGACTGCAGACTGCGCCGTCTGATGCCGGGGAGTCGTTTAATTATGGAATAAAACGACGTTCGGACGCCTGTCTAAGAACGATCCCGCTAATTATCGATTTCGACCCGCTCCATCGAGCATTTTCACGCAGGCACGTCGAGGGGTCTCGGACGATTAGCGACTGGATCAAGCTTGAGCCGTGGTAGAAGAGGCCGAAGAAAGAGAAGGCGAATCGTCTTCGCCACGACTCATTAGGAAGTCGCGTCCTTCTGCGAATGCTTCTTCCGATTGTTCGCCGAGCGCATTTTCTGATTGTGCAACGATCTGTCGTTCGAGGCCGACGAAAAAACGAAAGTGTCTCATTCATTCGTCTACTTCCATTTGATGACGCTTTTCCCGACGACTGGTCGGCGTTGCACTTTGCACTCCTCACGGTATTTATTCTAATACGAATATATCATACACTTTCGTACGATTTCGAAGCTGCTACCTTATCGACAGCTTCTCTCGTTTGACTCTTTGAGGTTAGGTGGGTTAAAAAGTGCACCACGTTTTGCTTAGCTTTTCTATGCGTGATGGAATTATTTATGTCCCGCTCTGTAATAAAGGATTTATCGAAATGTTACTATGTTATTTTCTTGTTTTGAGTAATATTTTATGTGAAATAATTGATATGAACGTTTTTTTCCACATTTTTGTATTCAAAAATATTTCGTGCAACTTGGGTTTACTCTTTCTTCAAAATCGTGTGCCTTAAAGAGTTAAGCCGATTAGGCAGTCGAAAAATTGATTTGTTTTTTCGGTGAACTCTGTTTCCGATACACTGGCCCATAATGTCACAAATAAGGAATATATTTTATGAAAGTGCTTCTTGTTATACCTTGAAATTGTTTCTTTTTATTTTGCGTTTTTCTTCTTTTTCGTAATTCTAATTCCGTGAAGTCATCACACTACATATGTATATCACTGATGTTTCAGAAACGAACGAATTCTTACATAAAATCCACCGTTCTCACACGCCTACACTCCAAGCACCCAACAAATCAACTGACGTTTTAGAAACGAACTAACTCTTACATAAAATCCACCGTTCTCCCACGCCTACACTCCAAGCACCCAACAACTCAACAAATTAAATCTGTTCCCTACGCAACATTTTTTTGAAATAAATATATACCCAAAAGGGTTAACAACGTTAGACACCATCATCCTGTAATT